>JAJGRW010000543.1:56288-192328 GCA_025461045.1 Carex parvula | reverse complement strand
GAGGAGGGATCAAGTTACAACAAAGTTACAACAACCATTTTTTTCATTTTCAAAGTCCAAATCGTCGATCCAAACCGTTCAACATGATCTCCACAATAAAATGTGCTTACAGATCAAATTTTACATTTTTTTTGAATTTTTTTACTATTAAGTATTTTACAAAAAATAGTCATATTCTGACCATTGAATTTTGTACCCATCTTAATAAATAGTAAAAAAATTCAAAAAAATGTAAAATTTGATCTGCAAGCACATTTTATTAGATAATCAGTTGAACGGTTTGGATCGACATTTGGACTTTGAAAATGAAAAAATGGTTGTTGTAACTTTGTTGTAACTCAAATTTGTTGTAACTTGATCCCTCCTCATATAATATATATATATAGATAATATATATATATATATATATATAGATATATTATATAATTATTATGAAATTATTTATGTATATATCTACAGGTATCCGATATCCGAACTGTATCCGTACATATCCGTCAAATATCCGATCCATATCCGTATTTGAAAAATAAAAAAGGATACGGGTATGGTTTTACCACTATCCAATCCGTATCCGATCCGTTTGCACCCCTAGCTTTATCCACCGTTTACTTGGATCACTACGGCCTCCCTCAGATTTTTGGATTTTTTTTTTAATTTTTTGTAGTTTTTGTGAATTTCTAATTAAGAATTATCTAGAAAATTACCATGCGAGAGAGGGGGTGGTTATTTTATTCATCGGTATAAAATCTTCTTTTGCAATTAGATTTTTGATAGATGTTTATATAACTTCTCAAAACAGAATGATTTGAACTACCAAAAAGGAACATATTCCAGGCAATCGAGATCAATTAGAAGAGAGAATCAAGAAATTTCCCTACAAGTATCTTTACATTTTAGCTGAATCATTACATTTCAACACAAATTGACGACTACAACAGATGAACAAATATTTGTTAGATGCATGACTTCATTAAACCTCTCAATGCCCTCAAGTGGTGTTAAACAAATGCCCATGATCTAACAAAATCAATGAAAAAGTGAAGTTTATTTTCTATTTTCTTGCAACTTAAAAAGCCTAATGGAAAGAAACACAATGGCATGTGCCAATGTAGTTGAAACCAAGAACAAGAAAAGCTGTAGCTTGCATATATAAATTTATGTAGTAGCTGCTGGTTCCCCCACCAAATGCAAGATTGTAAGATGCACAGAAGAAGAGAATAGAGAAAACCCAAGCTCCGACAAATTTATCCTGCCAACGAAAATATTAAGCACATCACAAAACCATTTCGTTTAATTGAAGAAAAGTTTTCATTTGTACACACTAAAGACTTCAAAGATCACACATGCTCTTATTTGTTGTACCTCTACAAAACACGGAGAAAGAAAACAAACTGAGCACCTTCCGAACAAATGGACAAGATAATATGATGAAAAAAAACAAAAAAACTTATTTTGATATTTTTGTGTGTATAGACTTACTTATCTCTCAACTTGGTCTTGGTCTTCTCAAGCAAGGGAATGTCAAGGGCGTCCTTGAGATTGTTGCCAACCTTCTTGGTGACAATCCATTCGTGAAAAGTTGCAGTTTCAAATAATCCAACCATGGCCGCCCTTATGCGGTGCAATGACATCACATTCTCAAATAAAATCCAGAAGGGAATCAGATGCAGAGATCTGAAAAATTGACACTAGGCTTTAATTATTTATAGAAAGATTCCCTAACCATACAGAGAGAGAGAGAGAGGGACGAACTTAGGATGTCGAATGGCAGTGATAAAGAGGAGGGTTGTGGGAATATAAGCAACTCCCCATAGTGGTAAGAAGACTTCTGGTACCAACACTGATAACGGTAGCACAACACAATAAAGAACAAAGGCCACCACCGGTGCCACCACTCGCCGGACTAAGAAAAAGCTGTATAGCATGTAAAACTTCTTCACCAAAGATACTTCCTGATAATATTAAATTAGGGATGGAAAACAAACAACTTCTGTTAGAGTTTGCCTTGAAGTCATTAATTGCGCTTTTTTCCCATCCTTATTTTTCTGGCTTGGATGTGCATATGGTGCGTATGTACCAAGACCAAGAGCTTTTGAATCATCAAGAGAGTCAAAATATATGGCTACCCGGAGAGGGCAACAATTGCTTAAGAAAAAAAAAAAAAATTCTGAATGATGTGAGAAGTCACTAACCTTGGCAACTATAATCTCCCATGCCATCTTTCTAAACAAGTTGGCAGATCCAGAAGCCCAGCGGTGCTGCTGCCGGCAGTAAGCCTTGAATGTTGTAGGTAATTCGCTTTTGACCTATTTTAGAGGAATAATTCTTATGACAACTTACAAATTAGAGAGAATTGCATAATTGTGTTACAATTTCTGATTTGAAATCCTTCCATTCTGGATCCTTGAGATAAAATTTATGTTTGGTCTTCAGCTTCTTTATATTGTTTTTGTCTTGTGGTATGTTTTATTGGGAATAATCATACAAATACCGCATAGGCATTAAACAACTACAGAAGATACCATGTAGCACTGCATAGACTTATATGTACCACATACTTGGGATTCTTTCTCTTTTTTTTAAAAGGACTTGAGAGTACTTCTAGCATTCTTGGATGAGAAATTTTTTTGAACCAAATGGATAATGATAGCTTAAAATAAATAAAAGGAGCACCTATCTACTTCGACAGTTAAATTTTAGAGATGAAATGAATATACCCTTAGTTCATTGATGTATACAAATTTCCATCCCTTGAGAGTTGCTCTCACGGCCAAATCCATGTCTTCTACGGTTGTTCGGTCTTTCCAACCTCCTGCTTCATTGATAGCTGATACACGCCATACACCAGCAGTCCCTATATAAATACCCACCATGTCATTAACTAATGCCCATACAGTACACTCCTTACGGCTCGATAATTAAATGTGATTATTGTAAATTAGCTAAGATATCGGGTGTATATTGTTCAGGTCAAATACATGATGATACCATTGAAATATAGGAAGAACCCTCATCTATGCCAGGTTAATAATATCAAAATATCATGCATAAACCTTCTAAAATGAGAAATATCACACATGCCCTTGAGACCCTCTGATATGTGTTAGATACTACCAGCAGCCTTCGTCTCTTAAATTATTTGAAAACAAAAACAATGTCCATCTTTTCTTCCTCACGATTTGTGTAGCAATTTCTGTATATTTTTTTTAAATAAATTGAGGGAGCAGATCCTAGAGGTATTTGACATGTTGCAAGGTCATCCCTAATTAAGTCTTGGAAAAGAAAAAAAAAAATAACCACAAATAATTACCATTAAAGCTAAAAAAGGCAAATGTAGCGGAGCCAGCTTCCTGCTCTACTTTGAAATGGTAATCCAAGGACATCTTTTGAATCCTTGTCATGAGACTCATCGCATAATTCACTGCAAAATCGGTCCGTAAATCCTGTCAATTCAAAATTAATTCCATATATCAGACTAATTACAAGTTTTTTTCCATTAAATTTGTCATGATACAAAAGTTTCTAACCACCAGTTTTCCATTGAAGAAATTGATTTACAGTGATGATAATAAATAAAGGGTGACAATGCAAAGTCGGGTTATTCTAGGAAATGGATATTTCTTTTCATCTAATGAAGTGATTTTAATGTTCATGCAAACTGAATAAAACAGTTCAATATAGGGTTGAAATTCAAGCAAGACACAGCACTCCCAATTGGCACAGATAAATCTTTAGTTGTAAGAAAATCATAAGATAAGAAAAAATAAGTTCTCACCGTAATCCCAGCGAGCTTGAACAAGAGCAATTTTAGGGTTATGGATGAGAAACGGTACAGTCCTGTTCAAGAAATCAGGTTCGGGCTGGAAATCTGCATCAAAGATGGCAACATAATCACATTCTTGAGCGTACTTAAACTCCATTCCTTTTTTCAGAGCTCCTGCTTTGAACCCCTTTCTATCTTCCCTTGCTGTATATTTAATATTTACTCCTTTGCTTGCCCATGTGTTGCATTCTGCTTCCACGAGATTCTAGAAAAGTACATTCATTTAAAAGTTATTCAACCAGAAAGAAAATTAAAAACATAAATAGAGACAAGAAGGAATTCATGATTGATATAAACTTGATGTTTACATGTTATGTACGGTATTGGCTATTACAGTATTGGGATCTAGGATTGCACCAGTTAGTTCTGTGATGTTATCATTTTGAATGATCGATTTGAGCTGTAATCATGCGACCTAAAGAAATATACCATGTGTTACTAAAAGAACATAAGAAAGGTTAATTATTATCACTTTGCCATTTGCATAATCAATGAAATTACTTCAGAAATAGTTTATTCTTGCCTTTTGCCTTTAAATAATTTTACAGCCCTTCTGTTTACATCTGACTTAACTGATAAAATATATGCTTAAAGAAAGCATATTTTATAAGACATGAAAAACCGTACTAACACTGAAAGTACTTTTGTCTAGTTCATGTAAACCTTTTTATTTTCTACCAACTTCTTCTGAACAACTCTACCGTCGAGTGTTTAATGTACAATACGTAAGTTACTAGTTAGCATTACTGAACAACGTAAAAGAAATATAATATTTGGTGGAGCTAGGCTACAATGCAATGCATTAACACAAAACTCAGTGCAATATTTTCAGATTTCACTCTCTAATGTCTGAATAGGTGACTTGAGCTTTTCAATTGTGATCAATATATGAAAATCTTGGAACTAAACTCCATATTTTATCAGTATTTGCTATTTATGGATGAACAATAAAATGGTTATATGGAATAGTCATGACTAAATACTGCTCAAAATTGCTAGACAAACTTTTCAAATAAGCAATGCAGTCATGATTATCAAGAGCTATATTTTTTAAATGATTTGAGTCATTGAGTATCATTTTACTGTAAATCTATAAGAAGTCAATTCAATACTCCTTTATACCGTCATTTTTCTCTCACCAAGAATATAATTAATTAATCTGA
Source organism: Carex parvula (assembly GCA_025461045.1). Classification (NCBI taxonomy): domain Eukaryota; kingdom Viridiplantae; phylum Streptophyta; class Magnoliopsida; order Poales; family Cyperaceae; genus Carex; species Carex parvula. The sequence continues at coordinate 187,342 of JAJGRW010000543.1, read as the reverse complement.
AAAGAATATAAAACTTGGTTCCCTCCATATGTAGATCACATTTCACAGCTTAAAGTGTTCACTTGGATGCCCAAGCGAAAGATATGAACGCCTAGCACCCAGGGTATCGTGCTGAGTGTAGCACCGTAGCCTAGTTTATATTAGTATTCAGGTATTCCATAAATAATAATACCAATGCCTCCAGGACTTAGGATTGTCACGCCCCAAACTAGGTCCTACATAGGGTGCAGCACATCCTGCCACGTATTTAAACCAGTTGTAGAGAAACTGGATTTCACATGTATGATACACCATTTTTTTTAACTACTAATTCTCCAATTTAATTACATTACCACAACTGAATGTTTGATGGATTATAAGAGTGGTATATCTTTTTTAGTGACTCTATTAAACCTTTATTGCGAATTAGAATATAAGTGGTGAGGTCAATGTTGTGAAGAAAATGTTATCAGACATCTTCTCTTCTCTTCTTTTGTTCTTATAGGTCAGTGCACTTCCATTTTGTATCAGAGATGCCAAAAGAGAGGTTTTCACATTACAACCAAAGCAAAAGATAATTCATTTCTGATATAGCGGTATCAAATAATTTACATACTCCCAAGTATTAACTAAATTATCTCATTTATATTTGGGTAGGAAATACTAAAAATTTGCAATAATAAAAGAAATATACTAAGTGTAGCCCAGTATAAATTTTCAAAAGATCCTCCAGCTTGAATATATATGTCAACATACGTATAGTTAAAATTATATAATTCATTTTCTAAATAATACAACTCATATGTCAACTCCAGACTAATTAATAAGTGCCATCCTCGCTTATTGGCTTCCCAATAGAAAAGTTGACTTATGATTAGATGTTCACTTAAAAGAATATAAGATGAATTATTCTCATGATCTCATCTCTCTAGTCAACCACAATATTGCTTTATGGAAATCTGGTTCTCATCTAGTAACATGAGTTGGAAGACTATAATCACATCAAGAATTATTTTGCATGTATATATCCAGGACACAGGAAAAAAAGGAATCTAATTTTCAAATTTAATGAAAATAAAGAGAATAAGAATTTTGAGGAGAATTTACCTTGATAAGAGGGTCCGTTGAGTCATCCAAAACTTGAATAATTATTCGATCTGATGGCCATGTGAGTCCACAAGCTGCCCCTATTGACAACTTATACACCTACAACCGAAATTTCATTAATCTATTAGTTAATTACTCAATGATATTTCTTTTATATCTCTAGCTATTCCTACAGGTATACAGCACAGATAGTATTGGAATTTAGGCCCAACTCACTCTTATAGTGGTGAAATGGATGGCAATGGATCATTACATGGATATCTTCACAGGAAGTGCCACAGAAGAATTCTATACTTTCCAACAATCATGTGGACATTGAACAGAAAGATAAACAGATAATGACAGGTTTCTTAACTAAATAAAGCCTCTATGTATATTTTTCTGTCTTTTTAATCATCTCATGATCTATCATGTGGCATCGATTTGGAGATTAGTGATTAGACTGAAGGGGAAAAAAAAAAGATGAAAGAGAATAAAAGGGAAGTGGGTGGTATGTGTCCCTTTTCTCAAAAAGAAAAGATAGCACAATGTCATTTGTAGCCTCCTTAATTTGCTAAGTTGGTCAATTGTTATTTCTAAACAAAAATAGACAAGTGTGTACTTTGTAATAATGGAGTTTTCATTCTACAATTGCCTAGTGTGTAAACTAAATAGTATGAAAATGTTCAACTGGGGCATTTGGAGGCAAATTCAAGGGTAATTATTGGATGTTTGATTTGCAAACAACCAAAATTGACACCAGAGGAATGAACGAATAAACTTTGATCCTTCTATTAAAAAATAATTAAATAAATAAAATCAGAAGTGCTCCGTTTGGAAACGAGTCAGCATACCTCAATCTCGTTGTACATGGGGATCTGAACAAGCACCAATGGATAAGCAGAGGTCCCCTTCTCTTCATCATCTCTAATGGCCTCCCATTTGTACTGCTTCTCAGGTCTCCAGCCTATAATCTTGACACCTAGACTCACCAACGCCAGGTAAGTCGCCTCTACAACCAGCATGATCGACATCACCATGGACATCCATACCACCACTTGAAGTGCCGGTGCGATTGCGTTGGCACGCACACTCAGCCACATTGAATAGACCTGGTCCGGGGTTATCTCGTGCACCATGGCGTTAAATGTGCTCAAGGCATTGATGGATTTGGCGAGCTGAGATGTGAAGTTGAAGGCGGATGTGGCGTGGGACTGTGTGGTCGTCAGTGCCGCAGCGGCGGCCATAGAAGTGGAAAGCAGTGAAAGAATGAAAAGGGTGTCGACCCACCGTGCCACCGATAAATGGAAATGGAAGAGGGAGAAGGAGACGGGCAATGCTGATGATGGGCTTCGGCTTTTTCTTCCCTCTCTCTCTCTCTTCTTTTTTTTGGGTAGAAAAAGAGTATATATCCCACAGTCGGAGAAAGAGAGAGAGAATAGTGGATGTGGATCTAGTGCGATTGTTTAAAGGAACACGAACTCTAGAATCATATTCTTGTAGAATACTTTTAAGGTCTGTCATGTTACTGTTCATTTATGCATTCGGATGGAATAGACTTTAAGAGTTGTCAATCCTGCGTAGTGCAGATGGTATGATATCAGATTTTTTCATAAGAGAACATGAGTTTGATTCTTGTTTGAAGCAGGAAAGTGCATGGTGTGTGTTGCCCGTGAATTTGTAATAAAAAGATTTGAAGACTTTTGTTTTCTCTAATATATCTATCTATTTAATTGGTACTCTCGTCCTATTCAAGTTCTTCCACATGAAAATATAATGTATAATATTTTATCTCTAACTTTAGTCTCACACATGAATCACACACTCTCCTGAACTTGTACAAAGTAGAATAATTTTTTTTCTTCCTCAAATTTGAAGTCACAAGGTATTTATTTCCTCTGTTATCCATGCTCTTTTCAGATTCATATCATATAAAAGAATCGACAGTTGATTCTATCATTCTAATTTATTCATTTTAGATCGGACAAAGCAAACATACAAAGAAAAGGGTTTTTTTTTATAGTGGAACTATTTTTTTGCACTCGATAAAGAATCGTTCCAAAATTAATTATGACTTATTATCGTTGCCCCAAGCGGCTAATTATATGTATTTTACAATTTATCACAAAACCAAATACTTAACAAATATCACCTGGGATCGTTACTTCAATATCAAGATACCCATCCTTTTATTAAGAATGAAATCAAATATTTTGTTTATTTGATTTCAAATAAAGGCATAAGAAAATGATTAAGATCAGTTTTAAGAAAGCTGATTAATGGATCATTATCAATACAATTTATCTCAAACTATGACGAAGAATAATAGCAAATAAGAACCTAAAACAATGCAAGTTTTTTACATTTTGACCAAATATTGAAAATATAGCTGAACTATACTTTTTGTTTGACACCATCATTCAAAAATTATGCGTGAAACTAGCAAAATAAATCCAATCAGTAAAAACATTAAAGAAAAATATTTCACTCGTAAGAAAAAAAAAACTCCCTTGATTCATACATCTTGTTAAAAGCCATCAAAACTTTTTAGTATATGGAAAATACTAAGAAGTCAAATAATTAATTAATTTATCAATTACATTTTAATAACTAAGAAAAAATGGAGACCCAAAACATTTTGTGTTTAATTATAACCTTTTTGTGGTAATAGAATGTAAGCATTGTTGGTCCAAAGGGATTGCAGAGCGAGACTGTTGTTTAACAAGTGGGAGCATGTTTCTCGGCCGTCTATTATATTATTCGTTATGACGAAATGATACCCAACTTTCTAGCCGCCCATGGCCACCGGGTTGCCGACCTCAACCGTATGATTTATACAGATTATATACATTTACTTTTTTGGAAAGATCTTTTTTTATATCATATGAAGTTATACGGATGACGTGCATATCAGAAACAAATATAAATTCTACGAAGCATCAATGCACATGTATAGCGCATTGACAGCATTATATTTATGGGTGGATCGATTAATGTAATAATTTTAATAACAGCTTCTATATCAAGTAAAAGTTATTAAATTTGAAAAAGTGTAGACGTTGTTGAAATCAGCACCATTTAGAAAGTCCAAGCTCAATTCGGCAAAATCAAAATTAATCTAGAAATATGTATAATAGAGAGTAATCTAGAAAATACCAAACTAATTAGAATTAATTTATAGAATTTAGAGTATTCCATTGCTAGTATAAATAGGGACCCTTAATCTTCATTTTGTATCAAGCAAATCAAGCAATTCCTCATTTTAGCTTAGAGTAAGTAGTGAGTGTGAGATAGTTGTGTAGAAGATATATATTGTAGTACTCCTCTCTTAGTGTTAGAAATAAACTTAATATTCAACAAGTGGTATCAGAGCCAAGTTAGGTCCTGTTAGTTAGAAGGTTCGTATAACCCTTGAGTCTGTTGTTGTGTCGAAGGTCCTATTGGCTAGGAGGTTTGTATAACCCGAGTCCGTCGTGGTGTCGAAATGTCAGACTTGAGTGGCATGAGTGGTCTCATTGAGAAGTTGAATAATTATAATTATAGAGACTGGCGTACCTGTATCAAGTCATATTTGCAGGGTCAAGATTTGTGGGAGATCGTGGGTGGTGATGAGATCGAACCGCCACCGAATTCGATCCGAGCTTACAAGAAGTGGAAGGTGAAGGCGGGCCGAGCGTTATTTGTGTTGAAGGCTACGGTAGACAAGAGCCTACTGTCTCACATTGAAGATGTGGATATACCAAAAGAGGCATGGGATGTTTTCGCCGCGTTGTTTTCAAGGAAGAACACAAGTCGGCTGCAACTGCTCGAGAGGGAGCTGATGAATATCTCCCAAGGTGACATGACTGTAAGTGAGTACTTTCTTAAAGTAAAGAATTTGTGTAGGGAGATTGAGCAGCTAGACGCCAATGCGAAAATTGGCGAAGATAGGATGCGGCGGATAATCATAAATGGCATAAGGCCGGAGTACAGCGCCTTCATCACAGCAATTCAAGGATGGGCGACGCAACCAACCCTGCTGGAACTGGAGAATTTGTTGGCCAGTCAGGAAGCTCTTGCCAAGCAGCTTGCAGGTTTGACGGTGAAGCACAAAGAGGAGAAGGTCATGTATAGTGGTCGATGTGGAGACTCGAGCAGGGACAGGTATCGACGACAACCTGAGGCGGAGAAGGTCTGTCATGAACAATGCAAGAGGTGTTCATGTTCAGGGGGAGCTCCTAGAGGCCAAGAGGGCAAATGAGTTGAAAGTGGTGAATACTGGAGTAGAAGAGTGGAGTGCTACAATTGTGGACGACGAGGGCACTATGCGAGAGAGTGCTAGGTCAGGAAGAATGAAGGAAGCTTCGTGGTGACCACGAAGGAAAAGGCACCGGAGGAGGTCCCAAGTGAAGAAGAGTGTGACGCAGTAGCGGCTGTTGCGATGCAGTCGGTGGCCGACGTAGAGGACGTCGAAGAGGCTGATGTGCCTGAGGATGAGGAGATCGACATCGAGTCATGGTTCTTTGAAGAACCGGTTAAGAAGGAGACCGGAGTTGTGAGGTGCGCAATGGCCGATGAGGAGAAGCCACAAGAGAGCACTGAGCTGGAGGCCATCACCAAGGAGGGTGATGATGACGTGACGACACAGATGAGTGTCGTTGTTATGGAGAAGACTGCAGGACGAGAGTTTGTGCAAGAAGATGCGGCTCGTCTGATGATCCGTCGAGAGAGGAAAGCTAGACGACGACTTGTGCCAAGGTAACATGAGAAGAAGATTCCAAAACCTTCTCTTCTGAAAAAGACTAGTCTAGAAGATCGACCGTAGATGCCTGAGCAACTTCAAGCTCAGAAAATTGAAAGAAGCAAGAAGTATGACGACCCAGACAAACGCGGAGTACCGAAACTGAAAACAATACAAAGTTGGTGCTGAGGGGGAGTGTTGGAATCAGCACCATCTAGAAGGCCCAAGCCCAATTCGGCAAAATCAAGATTAATCTAGATATATGTATAATCGAGAGTAATCTAGAAAATACCAAACCAACTATAATTAATTTGTAGAATCTAAAGTATTCCATTAGCTAGTATAAATAGGGACCCTTAGTCTTCATTTTGTATCAAGCAAATCAAACAATTTCTCTTCTAGCTTAGAGTAAGTAGTGAGTGTGAGATAGTTGTGTAGAAGATATATATTGTAGTACTCCTCTCTTAGTGTTAGAAATAAACTTAATATTCAACAAACGTATTGTAAGTATCAAATTTCATATAACTTAATATCATTTTTCTTGTGTGTAATATGTATCATAAGTATAAATCACATTTCAAATGTCAAACTTTCAAATTATAATTTTTTTAGTGAGGTTATGGTACTATATGCATAGCGCGAATTAGTCTGTACTATAGATTAATATATTCATTTTCAAAGTTTAAATAGTCGATCTAAACCGTTCAACGTGATCTTCAAATCAAAACGTACTTGCAGGCTAAATTTTTTATTTTAAAAACTTACTATTTTTGTTTTAAATCGATAAAATCACTACTTTTGAATAACCTAGAATTTTTTCGAATCAAAATCAATCGAATCTCGAACTACTGATTTTTTTTGCAGCCCTACCCTGGAGGAATTCACATCCTCCCCAGTACCGTAATAGGGAATCTTTTACAATTACTGGATCTAGACCGTTCTTTTTAACTTGGCACGAATCTCAAAGCCTAATAATACTGTCCCACGCTAGTCCGAATCTCAAAGCGTCTGTGAGTTAATCTCAAACTGTAAATGAAGGAAATCTACAATAATGGAGAGGATACGTGTCCAGCCTGGAGGCCTTTAGCTGGCAATTACCTGCTGAGTGAACCCTCTTCAATGTCTGCTTGCTTCCAAGTTCCAGCAAGACGCCAAAATAAATAAAAAATGCCTAATCATGCACTAATAAAAAAAAGGTTAAATCTTGTCGTCTATATTATCTGGTATCTCTTTCTTGGAGATGATATAATTGGATATTTAATATAAGCAATAGGACATCTGGCAAATGCTACTGCTGCCTTCTTCGGGAAAATAAAATGGACCTGGTCCAAGGAATTAATTGAGAAGAATATCCGTTTATGATCACTCAATATTCCTGGCGGAATTTTATGTAAACCCTTCTAAAAATATAGCATTAAGTGTTTAGAAAGATAAAAAAAATATGAGTACCATAATTCTATACCATTTTCAATGTAAAAGCTCTAATTGTATCCAAGCAAATATTGAAAATATCAAGAGTTTTCTTTGTTCAAAAGAATTATATTAAAGTTATACAATTAGATTCATATATGTCAAATTAACTAAGATTTAAAAATATTAAACTCAAATTAGGCATATATATTAAGTTGTGCTGGATTAATAGATCCCTCTTTGTAAACAATTTCTTTATTCTCACTCTTTGTAAACAATTAGGCATTGTTTACTACGTCGTTATTAAAATACACGAGTTATCATGTTTAGATAGATAAATATTATATTTATAATTTTAGAAGAAATATATATTCAATTGTGAAATATAATAAAATTTCAATAAATTTTTATAAGAACCAAATTGTATGAAATTTAATAAACAATTAATTATACGGTTAACAGTATATTTATACCTTCTAATTTAGTAAACAATAAGTCTATAAGGCTAATAACATATCTACAAGGCTGGAATTAGGTAGAAGAGAAGGGATTGGATTTTGTTCATAGGGCTTTGGACAAAGTCTCATCCAAAATCAAGCTTAAACGTCCGATTTGCATTGAGATTCGTACAAATATATTTAAAACTTAATAAATTTAGATGGTTCCTTGAATCTAAATATTTACGAATTTTGATACAGATCGGACGGTTTAAGTCAGACTTTGAATGAGACTTTTGTCCAAAGCCGTTTGGACAAAAACCCCACCCAGAAGAGAATCCTACAACTTGAAATGTTTCACTTTTGTTCTTTAAATTTTTAAATTTTTGCACAAAAATACTATGAGTCTCTTCATAAAAATTAATTACAAAATACTTATTTATATAATCTCTATTTCAATTTTCTGGTTCTGCCCCTTCATATATCTAGTTATTTTTTGTACTTGTAAAATACTTTTTACTTGATTGATAAATATTGTCGAATTTGTTATATTAATTTATTGTGAATGTCTTGTTCTTTTACTTGCTTTATTTATTGAGTGAGGCTACGGTGCTATGCATAGCACAGATGGGGTTCGTGCTACGGCTCAAAATTTGACTTTTTAAAATTCTAACGGTCTATCCGAACCATTCAACATGATTATAAAATGAATATGTACTTGCAAACCAAATTTTACATTTTTTCGAATTTTTTTACTATTTTTTCGAAAATCACTTGATTTGAACATTATGGACCATCCAAAAATAGCCTATCTAAAAAAATAGTAAAAAAATTCAAAAAAATGTAAAATTTGATTTGCAAGTACATATTTATTTTGTAATCATGTTGAACGGTTCGGATCGACCATTAGAATTTTAAAAAGTCAAATTTTAAGCCGTAGCACGGACCCCATCCGTACTACGCATAGCACCATAGCCTCACTCTTATTTATTTGCTTACTTTTGGAGAAAGAAGGGAAATCATTTAAGTTTGTACAATTTGAGATGAGTCATCATCTCCGGAAATATCAACCTAAATTTGTGCACAATCTAGAGCCTTATAATACTCCATAATAGTTGCAGTATCCTAGAAAGCGGGAGTTCCTTTTTTTTTTTTGATGATAAGTGAAAGCCGGAGTTCAATAGTGCTCCAAATGCTCTCAGAACTGGCGCTATATCAATCATAGAGAATCTAATTAACACGTGCCACCCAAATATGGACGGGACCATATAAATGCGACAAATTAATGAATCATCATCGAACCAACCTGTCACTAGCTCATGAATTGATGATACTAATATATGTTAACTTCTCTAGAAATTTAGGATCAAGATTCAAAGAAAGCAATTAATATTAGGCCGAAATTTTTGTAGTTACCACCATAATAAATCAAAATTAATACATTACACTAAATAAGTGATAATGTATCAAAATTAAGTTTTTAGTGATACACCAAATTAGACTGGTACATCAGTCCAACTTGCGCACTAATTTGATACGCAGATCAGACTAACATATCATAATTTTTTTTAGGTCAATTTTTTGTATACCCTCTAACTCTTACTAATTTTTTTTTTATCCCTCAAGACTTCAATATATTATATTTACCTCTTAAGTCTTTCAATAATTTCTTATTTACCCTTACACTGAACTAATACATTTTAAAATTTATATTTCCGGTTATACCCCTGCCGCATTTCCTTCTTCCTTCATTTGTGTTTATTTCTTTGTCAGACTTGCACACATTATTTTATTATATAATAAAAAAATCCTTAAATCTCACTTTATTTGAATACGACGAAGCATCTGAGCATGCCAGCAACAAGTATCACCCAAAACAGCAATATATATACAAAAGTAGTCCTCATTTAATTGATACGAATATGATTACATGAGAATTGGGTAAACATAAATGAAAAAACAAGAAAGAGCTCAATACATTTGAGCTGTTAACATTAATGATGTAATCTTCTTTAACAAACCGGTCTAACTGTTTGGTTGAGCTTACTGTAACAGAATTAGTTAAGAGCTGTAACAGTTTTTAGTTAGGTCTAATCGATCATTGATGTAATCTTCTTTAAATACAGCAGTGTACACAATGAAAAGACTGATCAAGAAATACAGTTCATTTGTTTCTATAATAGCGTGAAAATCTCTCTCTATCTCTCTGTTACAATTCCTGACTCCTTTAGCTACTAATAGCGTGAAAATCTGATTCTTATGTGATTCGCACTCTTTACTGTCCTCCACGCCAAATGCCTGCCTGAGTTTCTTTAATCGTCAGTGATACGAAAATATGCACGAGCATCTTTCTCTCCATAAGATAAATTGAATCATGAGCATGATTGATTTTTCTTTTGTTGTGTAAATACATCATGGCTGTGGCCGTATTTTTCGCAATCTAGATAATTTTTTTTTATTATGAGTATGAAAACAAAGATTAAATTAAGAGGATTCACTTATTATATCTGTACCATGTTGTACCAGTCTACTTAAAACCAAGGCTAGACTATTTCAAAATTTGCAATAAGATCCATCATTTCAAAATACGTACCACATTGTATCAGTCAAACGTTTTATATCTGTGTCACCAACAATTCTTTACACTTTCCCCATGACTTACAATTTCTGACAATGTGTAGTATTTATGCAGGAACAGTTTGGGTCCGATGTCTATCGGACTCAAAGTGAGTTCGATGGATTCGATGACCGTCCGATCTACTTTAAGATTCGAGCCTGCAACTTTTGAGCCTGCTTTAAAATTCATGCACACGAATCTTAAAGTAGATCGGACGGTCCATAAACCCATCGGACCCAAGCTGTTCCCATCCTGTTCGGCTGCCACGCGGGAACAGAAATGAGTTTGGGTTCGGATCCAATTTGAATGGCCGAAACACTATGCGCGTGGGAAAAAAATTCACTTTGAGTCAATTTTTTTTTTTTCCACGGCTACAGTGGCAGCCGAACAGGACCTAAGGCACAGTGGCACCTCAAATTTTGGATTTTAGTGATCACAAAGGCACATGGGTTGGGACTTGATAATGAAATCATTTATAAAAGGAAGAGATTGAAATTGAATTATGAGAAAGAAGACATGCAAATTGAAATTTGGATTAAAAAGAGATGACATATTAGGCAAAAGAAAGAGTCTGTGAAGAAAGAGAGGAAGAGAACTAATGGATTGGTACTGAAGAGGTGCAAAAAGAAGTGGGAATTGGGCTAAGAAAGAACGTGCTGGAACAGAAGCAAGAGCTAAGTCAGAAAATAATGGAGCTTTGCCAAATCCAACGCAGTTGAAAAATAAAGGGGAATAAGAGGGCATAGTTGTCATTTCGTATTAGATGTAAGATTGAATAATATTTGTTCAAGCGAATAACTGTAATTAAACTTACAGTAATTATCTGATGGGTATATAAAAAATATTTATAAGTGTTAGATGGCAAATAAGAAATTTTGAAGAGTACAAGGAGAAATAAGAAAAGCACTTACACTTGAGGGGTATATAAGAAATTAACCCCTTTTTTCAATTTTTTTGTTCTGTTCTCCGTACAGGCGCACTGCAAAGAGGAGCAGAGGAGAGAGATCCATAGCCAGATCTTCTGTGACTCATTGTTTTGATTTCAAATGTTTTTCTCTTCTATTGACACAGCAAAAGACAATAGTCTAACCAAAAAGAACAAACAAAAATATGGCAAATGCCATATCAGAGTGGCGTGCACACGCGGCAGCATCTAAACGGAAGCTGTCATCCAAATTTCATTGAACCGGTCAAACACAATAAAAAATTATTATTCAAATTAATTGTCTTGATTCATTTCAAACGGAGGTTGTTCTGCAATAATTGCATGTTTTGCTTTCTTTTATTTAGATCAATTTGGTCAAACACAATAACAGAATTTAACAGAAGTACACATTTGACGTGCAAGACGAGTTGGCGCATCAAATTAAGCTGGTGCGCACCAGTTCAATTTGATGTATCAGTTCAGCTTGCGCGGGTTGTAAGAACTCAATTTTAATGAATATTTTAATGCATTAAGTGGTAATATTTTAATTTTGAATTATTAAGATGGTAACTAAAAAAGTTTAGGAATATTAGGCCAGATGAGTGATGACTGTGAAAATAACTAGTTTTGTTACATTTATAAAAATTGTTTTTATGCCAAAAATTAGAAAATTACCACCATAAAACATGAAATTAGTTATTTGCCACTCTAAAATCATTAAATTTATGAAATTGCCACAATTATACATCTAATATACATATTTGATTAAAATTATTCTGAAAAATATTGTATAAAAAATGTATTTTGATATTTCCAAAATTACCCTTCAAGATGCCTCATCTGTAACTTGATCTCTCCAGTATCCTTCTCTTCGTCCCCTTCGCCTCTCTTTTACCCTTCCCTTGCGTTTGTGAGCTCGGTTCTCTGTTGCCTTTTCTTGGTGCTGGCTTGTGTTGGCTGGTGCTAATCCTGTCGGGTGGCGAGATTGAGATGACCGTGAGGCGAGCGGTGCTTGGTACCGGCCGATCCTTGACCCTTGTTGTGATTTGCTCCTTTATCGGATAAATGTTCAAGCACTCCTTTATTTTGTTGATTATGTGCTTGGTGAGGCATGGCCGTATATTTTTTATTAATTGGTGTCTCGCGCGGGTTGTTGATTTTTCTGGCTTGACAATGAATTTTTAGGGCTATGCTGTTTTGTGATGGCTGTGCTGTTTTGCTTCTTTGTGTGCTGGCTTGCTGTTTTGCACTGGCTTGCTTGTTTCTGTGTTCTTGTGTGTGCCTTGTACCGGCCTTGTTTGTGGTCGTTTTTGCCTATGTTTGCTTTTGACCTGGTACCGGCCTTGTGCTTGTGCTGGTTTTGTTGCTTAAACCGGGCCTGTCTCTGTTGCTGGTGCCTTGTTTTGTTACGGTGGTCTCTGTTGCTTTGTTGCCTATGTTGTATGCGATGCTAGTACCGGTCGATACCAACCCAGTAATACTACCGGTACAAATTTATAAATTCAGTAATGCCTGGCGGAGGAGGGGGACGAAGGAAGGGTACTGGAGAGATTAAGTTACAGATGAGGCATCTTGAAGGGTAATTTTGGAAATATCAAAATACGTTTTTTATACAATATTTTTTAGAATAATTTTAATCAAATATGTATATTAGATGTATAATTGTGGCAATTTCATAAATTTAATGATTTTAGAGTGGCAAATAACTAATTTCATGTTTTGGGGTGGCAATTTTCTAATTTTTATGTTTTGGAGTGGCATAAAAAAAAATTTCCCTAAGTTATATAACTATTTAATATTTATAAAGAATTGTCTCTTTCAAATTTTGAACCTGCGACCTTCCACACGGAGAGATTGTCTTAATTTGTCATTAGACTAAAGGCTGATTCTCTTATTATTCAGTTAATTTACTTGTGCAAAAGTGTATAAAATATAAATAGATTAAGAAATATAATCAAGATTCACTTAATACAATACAATTCATTTCTACTCTCTCTCTCTCTCTTTATCTTCTTCTCTGTATTTTAGAGGTACCCGTTGGTATTACAACAATAGCAAAATGGCAACATTTGATTAGAATTTGTAAGTTCTTAGTGTATTGTGTTTCTCAAAACATATGATGTAATAATATAGATAGAAGAAAAACCGGTGCACTGTTGATATTAGTTAAAAGCTTTTTGATAGGTTTTCTTTTATCTAGATAGAGAGGAGTATAGAAGACTGCTTTAAAAATGTTGTTTTGGATATATTTTAGTGGCGAGGCAGTGGTTGTTTAGTTGGTTCTAATCAGAGTCTGTAATTAACAATTTTCAGCGATTATGACAATGAACTAACAAGCCTTTCTTTCAAAAAAAAAAATAATAATATTAGACCTTTTCACTCGTAAAATTGAAAGGTAATAACAAAGCGTGGTAGGTTATTTTCCGATATAAATGGGCCTAAATTTGGGCCCGGCCCAGTATTTGCTTGTATTTGGGTCAAGGGAAAGAGGTTGCATGCACGATAGGTCACAATTAAAATAATTCAATCTGAATTGACATGAATAAACGTGCTTTTTTTATTTTAAAATATATTTCGATTTGCATAAAAGGGAAGTTTCAAAAGAAATCAAACGTGTACAACAATTATTTGCCACAGTGGCCTAAACATGCGATAAAAAGAAAAAAAAAGTAAGAGAAAGATTGAATTGAAGCAAATAAAAGAAAACCAAATTTGCATGCATCTTAGAATGAAGGGAACTGGACTTGCTTTCTGCATGAGATTCTGGGAAAATTCGGGCAGTTGATGAATTTCTGACCGGATTTGTCGACGCAAAGGTAGACCTCAGAAAGCTGTTGGTTACCTGATCCATCCTTGTTACACTCAAGACCAGGTGTAAATCCGACCGACTCTTTTATCGCAAGCTTTATGCTGTCCACGCTGTAAAAACGATCGTCCGGTTCAATCCCTAAACAAAGATGCACAATATATATATAGGTCTTAGTTACAAACAAAATAAGTATTATATATGATCAACAATGTATAGTTTAGGTTTCCTAAAATATATACTAGAACATTAATTCTGATACAAAATAAAATGCAAATATGGGTGTGTACCGGCGTCTTGGAGGGCTGTGAGTAGGTTGGCCTTTTTGTAGAGATTGAGAGCAGAAAGGAAGTAAGAGTGCTGATCGAGTGTAGACTCGGTGCAGGTCCCGTGCTTGTCCCACTCATGGCCCCAAAACTTGAGTCCATCGCCGGTCGGGCATGCCAATGTGGGCCAGTACGTCTCCATTGTCCTCTGCAAATCCTCTATCTGCACTCATTTAATAGAGAACGATTAATTAATTCTGGTTACTGGTTACCGTTATATATGCTGTAAAAACCTTGGGATATTAGAGCAAAAGTTGGTCGCCTCTTTTTCTTGTATTTGTGGTTGGATTGATTGGATTAGAAAAATAAGGCTAAAAATGAATATTCCTCATAGTATGAGAATATACTCCAAAAAACGAATCATTTTGACCAGTTAGCTCCAGAAAATGCTCAATTATTATTTAGCACTAACTTCCATGACTTAATATACTAATCAAGACTCCTTAAACTTGACCATATTTTAAATCTGTCGTTTGGCTTCAATTAAGTTATTTTATTAAAAAAGAAGTTCCGTTCTGTACCGAGAATTATTTATTTATTTAAAAATAAACATAAATGTGGTGCTCGGGTGATTTTTACAAAAAACAGCTTCACCGAACAGAAAATGGTTTTATTCACCGAATCGTTGGTACGGTGGACCTAGCTATTTCTACAATTTTAACAAGGTATAACCATTTTCAACGTTTCGTGGATAAAACCATTTTCTTCCTCCACCAAACCAACGGTGCGGTGGAGCTGTTTTTTGTAAAAAAAAACACCCGAACAGTGCTCCTTTTCATTTTGAACTTTTTGGTTTATTCTAATTTAAAAAAAATCCTGTACCGATAATATACACACCAATACACTAGTACATGCTAACTGCACCGGTCAAGTTTGGTATCGTGCTTTAATACTGTGATGAAAGGAATCGATCGACAAGTTGCCATTGGTACAGATTTTAAAGCATTGGTCAATTTCACAAATTATATCATAATATAATTATATCAAGTGATCACCATTTTGTTCTATCATTCTTCTGCCGAAAGTACCTTCTTTTACATAGTCATAACTTAAATAAGTTCAGAGGTGTACTGCAGCTTCTTTATCAGTTCAGGGTTAAGAAGGAGATTGCGGGATAAACAAAAGTCGAATGAAAAAATAAGAAAGGAAGATATATACCTCTCTGGCATCAAATTCGTTTTGCTGGTCACAGTTTGAAGGGTAGGTACCATCATTGTAGTTTGGCCACAATCCATGGATGGTGAAGATAGGATCAGGCTTTCCTGTCACCGGGTAACAGCAAGCTCTCTTTGTATCGCAATATGATCCCGGCCACTACACACCAAATATTTTGAAAAGCAAAGAAAAAAGAAGTTTTAATTAGAGATTAATTATGTGCAAATTAAAAGTGCATGAAAAAATATAATATTTTATATTAGTGTTGTATGCTTGTAAATAAGTATATATTTGTGACATAATTTGCTTCTAATTTTACTATTTCATAAAGCATATAAATTAATTCTTTCTCTAACAGAAAAATGCATTTCATAAATTTCCTAGGAGACAGCAATGGAAAGAAAGGGAACGCAACTAGAGAAAAATCAGGTATTACAAACAACCAAAAAATATAGTTGGGAAGCTGAGGCATACATGCAATTAATTATCATGATAAATTTCCTATTTTCATTTAGTTTCTTTTTCTCATGAACAAAACTCAGAAATTAAAAATAGAAATATGATGTGTTCCTGTTGTTATATTTGCCAAATAAAAAAGGACAAATATGTACTGTTGCTAACCTGTTGAACGAAGTAGAAGAAATCAAAATTATCTTTAGCAGAAGCAACAAGTGCCAGAAGAGACAGTGACAAAACGAAAAGAGCCTTCATGGTTTTTTTCAGATTAAACTTAATTGGACAAATGTATTGCCAATGGGTGGGTCACCAATTCTATTGGACCCTTTATTTATAAACCTAGTTTTGGTGCGGATTTTGGATAGGGATATTCGCTTTTGCAACACGTTCTAACCTATAACAGTGATGTGTGCATATATTACATTAGATATTAGATATACAAGATTTCAAATACATGTGCTTCCTTGTGAGTTCACGTTGCAACTTTGTTCTGTTAAATTAAATTTAAATGCGACTAATAACATACTTTTGGACTATAGCTAATACTACAATATGGTTATTCTGTTACTTGCTTGGATGTTTGATCAAGCTTTTGACTTTTGGATGTGATCAGTGATATATAGCCATGTTAGACAGATGCATGTAATTATTCTGTTTCAGTAATGAAATGGGCTTTTTAGTCTCTTTTAAAAAAAAAAATTATAATAATAAGTTGTTGAGCTGTTATAGCGTGTTTGTATAATTAATATATGGACATATATATGGTCTTTTTATTTATTGACAAGCTATGTCGTCGTGACACCCAATTTAATTCTAAAAAAAAATAACAAACCTAATCACAAATTCTCTGTTTACTTCTATATTTATGATTTAAATGATGATGAACAACTATGTTTTTAATTTAAGTCCGCACACCGACAGTCCAGATTTGTTTATTAACATTTCAGTCAAAATTGAGCACAAGTTGCAAATAATTTGATGAAATTATTTCGAGAAGTTATTGAATAAGGTTCTTTGATCAAGTTGCAAATGATAATGTTATCCATATATATAGAATTATAGATTAATAAAAAATTATTTTGGGAAGTTATTGACTAATGTTTTTTAATTTGATGACATGTCGTCAGCACTTATCCCATTTGTCATATTCTACTTGTACCGAAATAAATAAATAAAAAACACAACATGTGAAACATATTATAATGTTAAAAAAAATTGTACAAGTTTTAATTGGGTGAACGTGCCTAGATAATTGTTCTTAAGAAGTTGCTTTGTTCCAAGAACCCTTTTTCCAATATGTGATTTCTCTATAAATTATTTGACCGACTCCAATATATAATTTAAGAAGTACTAAAAAACAATAGGGTTCAATGGAAAAACGAAAGTGGTAAAATGGTCTGTTGCGTAAAGAAATTAAGTTGGAGGCAAATTACGTGAGAGAAAAAGATGCATTTAAATCCTGGTTCTCACTTACACGTCAAGAGATCGGTGCTACCAACTATGAATTCTATCCAAGCAATTCGTTAAGCTAGCTACCGCACAAATCAGATGAGATATCTATATCTATATCTATATCTATATCTACCGCACAATTCGTTAAGCTAGCTACCGCACAAAGTGAATTATAGTTTATCAGCTTTCATTTCATTTCAAGAACTCCAAAGTTCTGGATATTGTAGTCTCGATCATTAATTCAATGTTCGACTTAAATGTAAAATTATGTGTTGTATATTATAAATTTTATTAAGACCAAAACGCTTAAGGCTAAAAGAGTGTGGATCTTTGATGTATAAAATTTAAAAGGATAATATTAATATTGCTGATGGACAAAATGAATAATTACCAACTAAGACAACCAATGAATCCTTTGCCTTATTAAAAGATTTTATCCCATAGTACAAAGCAAAGTGAACTTCTCTCAATTCTCCTTTTAAATTTAAGGGAAAATTTTCTACTGTGTCCATACAAAATTCTAAAATAACCAATTTTCCCATCAAAACAACATAATATTCAATATCCCCATGAAAACTTAAATTGTTTTCTTCTATCCCCTTTTATTTATTTAACTTTTTATTTAATTATTTTAAATTTTAAATTTGACAAATATACCCTTCTGATTTCATGTTTCCTTTTGCACTTTGTTCGTTCCCAATTTTGATGAAGGGCTTCTCTTTCAATTTGCAGTCCCTCCTCCAGTCCCACTTTGGATGCTGTCCATGCTACTTATAAAGCTGGAATCTGAAGAATGGGACGATTTATTTTGTAAAGATGGAAGGAGAAATTATGCTACATGGAGTTCTTTTTTACGGCCGTTGTTGTGGCCCCGAGAGGTGGGAACTCGGATAGGGATCAGATTTTCCTTAATCCAAATAGTCATCTTAGCATCTTTCTTCGTTGTTGCATCCTGGCATTTAATTCATTGAATTTTGACTTTTGAGGTTTCAGATTCTTGCAGTCTTCTTTTCATCTCTATCTTATTTGGATTCAAATCAGCTGAAATCCGAGATACATGAACAGTATCTCTGGAATTTCTGAAATTCCGAATTCAGCTATTCAACTTTTTCTGTGCACGCATCTCAAAACAGCTGGTTTTTCTGTGTTCGTATCTCGAAACAGTTCAACGGCTGGATTTGAGATTTCAGAAATTTCAGCGTTACTGTTCATGATTTTGAATTTCAGCAGATTTGAATCCATCTTATTAGATTATCATACTAGTACAGAGATGGTTTGCCTTGGTTTCAATTGAAACTTTGCCCAAGAATGTCATAATGGAACCTCACTTGATTGGAGGTTGATTCTGACAACAACAATGATTTTCATCGGTCTCCAAATGTCTGAAGAAGAGAAGCGTGGATGGAGGGACTAGTTACCTACTATGAATATTAATAAGTGTTTTCTTTGTGTTTGTTTCTTTGGATTGCTTGTGTTAAGTTTTTGTCTTATGAACATGAGTCAAGTTTGGGGAAGAGCTTAGAGTGTGGGAAGTAGCTTTCAGACGATGTGGATTTTTTTAACAAAAACCCTAAATTTATTATTATAACAAAGTAGTCTAACACAAATAATCAAATAAATGTGAAATAGGATTACAAATTTTTGGAATGTTAAAGATCCTTTTGAGTAGAACTTAAATGAGTTTTATGAGTCTTGACTTGATCCTTATTGATACATCCTTATCAGAGGAAACTCTAATTAAAAGAATCGATATATTATGCAAAAAGAACTTTTAAATTTGGGCATTGGATTTCTTATAGGAAATCTGTTGGGTATTGAGGATTTGATCCAGTTGATAATTTTAGATTTAAGAGATCGAGTCAGGTTCCAGAGAGATCAACGGACAGCTTCTTTGAATTGTATTTAAGGGAAGATTGACATTAATTTTGCATTTTTTTCATGTCATATGGATATGTTTTTGATATAATGCATGGTTTGATTTTGGATTTTAATTAACTTTAAATTTTGTGATTTTGGTTTATGATTTGGGTTTTCCGCTCGAAAGAGCTGAATCAATTAATATTAGAGCTTAATTATGGGAACCGGTTAGGTTGTGAATTTGACCCGATCAACTCTGTTTTGGAGGAGCTGAATTTGACCCGAAATTTAATTTGATATTGCATTGAATTATATATGAGTATGGGTATGGGTATATATATATGCTTTTTTTGTTTTAAATTAATAAGAATTGAATTGATATTAGCGTTTAAGAGAACGGGTCATACTTTGGATGCTGAGTGCTGACCGGACCGAATCTTTAATTTTCACCAACGTGTTAGGGAAATAGTATATGTATACTTACTATACACCACCATGAAAAAGACTTTTAGTTAATTATAGTTTTTTTTTTTTCATTTTCGAGTGAAATTGACTTTGCATTTTACCTTTTCAGAGTCAAGTGCAGTTTTCAAAGTAAAATGCTACCGTAATTCACTAACTAATATTGTGTCCGTGTGTATTGTAACAAAGATATATTATAAGAAAACAAAAATATCTCGTACATACAGAATGACATATTTTCATAAAAAAATAGATTAACAAAAATAATAATTATTCAACAATAAAAAATAGATTAATATATTCTCATACAAATGTAAAGTTCATTTTTTAATGACATATATACATGAACTTTTCTTTTACTGGTGCATAACATTTTCTTTCTCGAGTAGAACTAGGGTGTTTTTAAGTTCACCAAGCCACTTTGTGAACTCAACTCTAAAATTTATTGGTTGGTTTCAAACAACGAATCCGAACCGTTGAAAGCCATCTATCTTACGAATGATGACACATGTGAAAATTTTAAATTTTAGGATTAATTTGTATAGAGTAAAGTGGTAAAAAAAAACATTCAAAAAATAGATGCATTAAAATTAACTTATAAACCTTTTAATCTTGACCGCTTGACTTTATACTAAATTAATTCGATGGTTAAAATTTTCGCATGTAAACACATCACTCGTAAGGTAGATGAGTTTCAACACTTCATATTCGTTATTTGAAACCAATCTATTAGATTTTAGAGTTGAGTTCACAAAGTGGCTTGGTGAACTTAAGAACACCCTAGTTCTACTCTTCTTTCTCTATATTATTAGTTCTACTCTTCTTTCTCTATATCAAAATAAATGGTTTAGATTTGATTTATATTATTTTCTCATGTACATGTAAAGATCACGACATTTCGATTTTGTTTTGACCGGTATCAAGAGCTTGCAAAAATACATTGATATGAATAAATTTTGGAAGTTGATTTTCAACTTATTGATTCACACAAAAATAAAATAATAAAAAATTTATATACATGTAGAGAAAATAATATAGATCACATCTAATGATTTTATTTTGACATAAAATTTTAAGAATATATTATTAGAAAATAAAAAAAATGAAAACATGATGGATCGAGGCACAAAAAATTAAGCGTTTGAACCCTCCTCTTTAAACATATAAGCGGAATAATAACGCATAACTACATATTTTAAGGGTTGGGAATAGGTCCAATGCCCTTTGGACCATATCTCATCCAAAGGGTTTGTTAATCGTCGAATTTAATAAGACTATAATAAAAAATTTGTCCTTTTTTGTCATCTAAATCAAACAGGGAAATTATTTATTTCTTTATTTGAACACCAATATGAACACCGAATAAATGGAGGTTTCCATTACCTCTTAAATTGTCTTTTATATTATAAAGTACAAATGTATAAATTAAATAAAAATTTAAAGATGGAGATGACAAATAATAAATCTAACTTGTGCTATTGATTGTTTCTTAATCTTTCAGCAATTAACATCTATATATTTACATAGATACTTAAATCAATTTGTACTTATAGATATGGATGAAATTGATATAAAAAATATTTTTCAAAAAAACTAAACATATAATCTGAAGAATAAATTGATGTCTTGGTAGAACGTTGAAGTTCAACCAGAGCACAAACTAATTAAATATTTTCAACAAATTAAAAGTTTCCTTGAATCGATGCACTGTACATGTCCAGTTTTTTAAGAACTAAAGTACAATAAGCAAAAAATAAAAGTGCTCTTCTGTATAATAAGAGGGTAAACTTGTGTATTTCTTTTCACACCTGTTTAATTACTAAATCAAACGCTATTAAAGGCTCTTTGGATAGGTGATCGGTCCAAAGGACATCGGACCTGCTCCCAACCCATATTTTAAACTGAAAAGGACACATATTAAATTCAAAAATATTTAAACTGAATAATAAATCAAATAGACTGAATTTAAAGAATTTAGTATTGAAG
Organism: Carex parvula; assembly: GCA_025461045.1. NCBI lineage: Eukaryota > Viridiplantae > Streptophyta > Magnoliopsida > Poales > Cyperaceae > Carex > Carex parvula. Next base: position 165,668 of record JAJGRW010000543.1, on the reverse strand, counting down.
ACGTTAATTCATTATTAAAAATGTTGATTCGTCAAAAATTATTATATGCTAAAATATTAATCGGTCAAATAAAATATGATATCGATATTGAAATCAATATATTATATATATATATATATATATATATATATATATATATATATATATATATATATAGGATTTTGCTAATATGCTACGCGTAGCATAGAGCCCCTCCGTGCTACGGCTCACTTTTTGAGTTTTCAAAATCCTAACGGTCGATCCGAACCGTTCAACATGATCTCCATATGAATATGTACTTGCAAACCAAATTTTACATTTTTTAGAATTTTTTTACTATTTATTAAGCCACTTTGAAAATCGCTGATCCAATGGTCCAGAAAAGTTTACTGTTGTATACAAATTAGTGTTTTTTTCAAAGTGGCTTAATAAATAGTAAAAAAATTCTAAAAAATGTAAAATTTGGTTTGCAAGTACATATTCATACGGAGATCATGTTGAATGGTTCGGATCGACCGTTAGGATTTTGAAAACTCAAAAAGTGAGCCGTAGCACGGAGGGGCTCTATGCTACGCGTAGCACCGTAGCACTGTCCTATATATATATATTTTAACAATAGTGGGTGAAATCCACCTGTTCCATTACAAAATCGAAAGATTATTCTTTACAATGTTATGGCGGTACAACTATGCACCAGTCATCAAAAGAGAAAGTAAATACAAATCAGACATCAGACAAGCCTGGTATCATTAAGCTGAAACAACTAAGTAGCTACAAAGTTTGCTAGGTAGTAGAAATAATCGCCTAATACAAAACATAGTTTTTAAGCAAGCAAACAGTAATCAATCCCTACATCTAGAGCAGTTAGGAGGAGGAATTCAATTACACAATTTTATAGTGATACATTTTAACACTATATGTTTACAAGTTATTTTCGTAATTTCAAAGTATAAAGTCAATTTGAACTGTTCAACATGATCTCCATATTATAATATGCTTGGAAACCAAATTTCTCATTTTTTAAATTTTACAAATGTGATTGGAGACCAAATTTTACATCTCCATATTAAAATATGGAGATCATGTTGAATGGTTCATATCAACTGTTTAGACTTCGAAATCGCAAAAATAACTTATAAACATATGGTGACAACACTGACAAGATGTGTCACCATAAAATGATGTAATTGGGTCCTCCTCTTTTTATCAATAATATTTTTTGTTAACTAAATATTTGTTAATTAAAAAACCGACTCATGATATTACTTGTGAATTATTAATAATATATTCTGTTAAAAACATTATTAATTAAAAAATCGACTGGATTTATTTCCAATTTATGAATTTTTCTGTGTTCTTATGATACCTGTTAATTATTAATAATATATTTTGTACAGTTAAAAATTCTTTAACTGTATTACACAATTTTACAGTGATACATTTTGACACTATATGTTTACAAGTTATTTTTGTAATTTCAAAGTTTAAAGTCAATTTGAACTGTTCAACATGATCTCCATATTAAAATATGCTTGGAAACCAAATTTCTCATTTTTTAAATTTTACAAATGTGATTGGAGACCAAATTTTACATATCCATATTAAAATATGGAGATCATGTTGAATGGTTCATATCAATTGTTTGACTTCGAAATCGCAAAAATAACTTATAAACATATGGTGACAACACTGACAAGATGTGTCACCATAAAATAATGTAATTGGGTCCTCCTCTTTTTATTAATAATATTTTTTGTTAACTAAATATTTGTTATTAAAAAATCGACTCATGATATTACTTGTGAATTATTAATAATATATTTTGTTAAAAACATTATTAATTAAAAATCAACTGGATTTATTTCCAATTTACGAATTTTTCTGTGTTCTTCGTGATACCTGTGAATTATTAATAATATATTTTGTACAGTTAAAAATTCTTTCGTAATTTCAAAATGGCTGAGTTCACATTACGTCAACTATTTATCAATCAGCATTTTGATTTGTTTTGTTAAATATTGCCAAATGCTCTTGTCAAGCACTGCCTACCGAGGAAGGAAATAGGCATGTTTTGTGGTTGATTATATAAAGAATCTTTCCTGTTTAATTTACAATTGTGGGATTTAAGAGAAGAAAACCTATCCGGTACAATTGCCAACATTTTATCCATCGCGTAATTTATTCAAAATATTATCCTAGTAATAGCTTTTCAAAAATAAAAATAATAAGATGTCAGCTATCCACAAATCTGATCCAGTCAAAATAGGAAAACCTAATCCAATTAACTGGAAGCCCAACCAAGTCAAATTAAAAAAGAAAGCCCTATTTTGTTGTACCTGCTACTTGAGCGCAATTAGTATTTTTTTTTTTTACCGAGTCAAATTAAAACAGACCTGCTTTAAATGTACAGACTTTTTTTTTAAATTCGTGTGAGATTAAAATGGACGATTTAGATCTCACTTTACAAGATGCGGTACTTTACTGAATCTGAATTCACTCATGTGGCTACTCATAAAAAATATTCACATCTATTTAGTTTGATTCTCTTTTAGCAAAACATAAGGTATAAAGTTGACTTTGCTTTAATTTACATTTAAGGCAAGAGAACCGTTATTGCAGTAATGTGACGCTTATTGATAATTTAACAGTAATTGCTACTTTTATATTTTTTCTAATTAAAACATGTCTTACAAATTGATGTGAAAATCTCGTAGAGTTGCAAAATGAAAATTATAAATACAAAATATATATATTAAGTAGTTCTCATAAATTGAAATTGCAACAAATATATAGATGAAAAGGATGGTTTATATTTATTATAGTTTAATTGCTAAAATTACTAATATGTGAGAAGACTATTTTTAGAGCATTTACGTTTCAGCAACTCGAATTAGTTTCTAAACAACTATTAACTACTTTTTAAAAATTAAAGTCTCTAAAATTTCTAACTCTTACATCCCTGAAATTAATTTTAGAATTTCTATTAAGCCACGTCAGCAATAAATTAAAAAAGAGAAATAATTTGTGCCAATCATTTGGTCAGCATGGAGTTTATAAACAGTTTTTAAGAAACTTTTCTTTATATTTTCTAAATAAAAAACTCTCCCATATCCTTGAAACTGAATTAGAAATTGTCACATCATATTAGAAACTCTAATGGTACCAGGATGTAAATGCTTTTATAAATGAAAGTCATATACATAAATAAATACACTTTTAGGGCCTGTTCGAACGTCACGAGATTACACGGGATGGGATGTGATGAGAATGGGAACTCACTTTTGAAAAAGTGGAAACCCATGGGCACGTGCATTGGCGGATCTAAGAAGGGCCAGGGGTAGGCACGTGCCTACCCCTGGATTCAAATTTTTTTTTTTAAACCCAGGATATTTTATACTTGTGCTTACCCCTGAATGAAAATAATGTCTACCCCTGAATTTAATTCACGGCTCAGTAGAAGAAATTATGCAGCAAAGAAAGTCAGTCCAGTCTGATTCGTGTAAAAAAAAGAAAGAAAAAAAGAACGCGGTCTGATTCACTACTCCACTTAGAAAAATCGTTGATTCGTCAGAAGAAAAAAGAGGTCTAATTGCTACTCCACCTTTATTAATAAAATCAATAATGCAATTATAAATGAATTAAATAATAACATAACATTACTTATTAATTATTATTTTATAAATATAAATATTTTTTATTATTAAATGAGAAGTATTTAATAATAAGAATATGCACTCTCTTTGTTTTTTTTATGAATAAATTGAAGGCATGATATATATAATTCAGTTACAAAATTAAAACTTTCATCTCTTGAGAAGGAACTAACCAAAACTATCCAGGAAGAATATTTTAACAAAATGCATGAGGTATACTCTTATTTCTATTTCATCTCTACTTGAACATGACATCATCGATTATTGAGAAAAGGGTTAGTACCAAACATATCCAGAAAATTCTAGATTTCATTGCATTTAGGTGAGGTATGCTCACAAAAAAAAAAATTTGAACAAATAACAATCAAGTGAGAGATTAAGTAGCAGCTCAAGTGTTTGGGAGAAAAAAAATGGAGTTGAACTAGATAAATTTGTTCCCACCATTTTAGCCTAGATGTTCCCAAACAAATGGCAAAAAGATGAGACTATTTTGGGAAATTTTTGACCATCCGAACGATGCTATAAGATTATAATCCAACTTAACCCAAAACCCACTTGTTCTCATAAAAAAAACTGACGTCCGAACACGCCCTTAATAAACCAAAGGTTGCATAAAAAAAGAAGATTTGAAATTTGAAATTGTGCAACCTGAGAACTGACTATTTCTTAGTTTAGCTATATGAATAATTGATGACCAAAATTTCACATATTATATCAAATTTAATATACAACTTATCTGAATTATTGAAAGCACATTCGTAATTTTTAGTTTAAAATTTAATAACTTTTTGTATCACTAATATTTAATTACGCTCTCAAATAAAATTAATTTAGATATATTAAATATTCCTGTCCATTTGCAAATTATTTAAAAAAGGAAGACTAGTGAACACGTTTCATATATATTTCTGCGTTGACTAGATTCGGTCAAAGATCTATTTTATTCCCACAAGTGTCCTTTTCACGCTTGATTTTAGCTGGAGACGGATCTCCACCTGGCAACACTGGAATGACTATGCTCCAATCAGAAGCCTTTCTATGAAATACTGGACCAATTCCTCTGATTGTTATTGATACATGTGGACCCTACCACTCAAAGAACAAAACCAAGTCCATTCAAAGTTTAGAATAGCACAGTCAATCTCAACTTTGATATTTATTAAATAAATTTATGATCGTTAATTAGTTGATAAACACATTTGATATTTAACGGAACAGTGTCTCTCGCGGGACCTACTTCCATAGACGAAACTCGACTCAATCTCCACTGCGCCTGGTAACCTGGTGCAACCAATCTCTATCACCTTCTCTTTTCTCCCCCCGCAAGTGCCAACGGAAAAACTACGGCGACCTCTCCTCGCCGTAGAACTAGGCGGGAGAGGCGGCCGTACGAATAAATCATCCTAGTTCTCCGCCGTCTGATCGAAATCCATTGACCATGATCGACCGGTACAAGATACCTCGCCGCTTTCCTTCCCCAACAAGATTGACCCAGAAGCCGTGCACCACAATCGTTGTCGCTCTACTCGCCTTTGCTTTAATTCTCCTTTTCCTCTCCTTCTCCCCTTACAGGAGAAAGCACGTATGGGGCCCACAGTTCAGTGTCATAATCGATGCGGGTAGCAGCGGGACCCGCATTCACGTTTTCGCTTTCAGTCAACAAGAGGGATCTCTCCCGTTGCTCGATCTAAATCGGACAGCGGTGATGCGGACAAGCCCAGGGCTGTCTTCTTTTGTAGATGAACCTAGTAAGGCGGGAGAATCGCTGGGGAAGCTTATCGGGTTCGCTAAGCAAAATGTTGGGCACAATTGGGTGGGGTCCACTGAAATACGACTCATGGCTACGGCTGGATTGAGGATGATGGATGAAGAGGTTAGAGAGGAGATTTTAAAGAGTTGTAGAAGTGTTCTCGGGGACTCTGGATTTAAATTTCAGGATGATGGGGTCTCTGTTATACCAGGTATCTTAATTATTATATTTTGTTTTCATTGCTTGCAATTTCATAAAATTTCACTATTAATAGGTATATTTGAATCAATCTTTGGCCAAGATGACAATTTGAAGTCACTGCTTGACAATAATAGCACTGTAGGTAGGTTAAGCATAGAATTATTCACTATATTCCCTACTATTTATCATGGATAGCTCGAGACTAAATTATCATTTTTTGTCAGTTACATTGTACTTCACTACTGTTTTTATCTTTTTTTCTTGGAATTTTGGTGTTTAATTGTATAATTGAGTGCTAATCCAGGCCTAGTTTATTGTTTAATTGCATAATTACACTACTGAGTATCGATGCCACATTTTTTTAGTTGAGATTTATTGCTCACTTAGATAAGTTGAGGTAAAACTGGAAGTAATTGTTCAACTGGAAATTAATTAAAAAGTTGGATTTAATTGAAGATTAATTGTGGCTCAATGTGCTTAATTGCTCAATTAAAAGCTGGCCAGTGCCATACAAACCACTTACACTGTCAATCATGCCTGAATTAACCAAAACAATCTTTACTGAACAGTAAAAGTTACTGACTGGTTTAGGTTATGACGAGGGGTTATATGCCTGGACAGCAGCAAATTACGCGCTTGGTACGCTTGGAGATGATCCACAGAAAACCACAGGGATAATAGAGCTTGGCGGTGCTTCATCTCAGGTTCTCTGAAAATTCTGTTTAGTTCAATTTCTTTAATATATTTCATATTCGCTTTGGAAAAAAATAAAAAGTAGTGAAGAACAGATTACAAATTACAAGAAAAAGAAATTTAATCAATTTAAATTTATTGGCTTTTGGTATTCTCCTGTCTTTTCTTAAATCTATCATTTATTTATTTATTTCAGTTGACATCTGTGTCGGATGAAGTACTTCCCACTGAATTCATGCATATATTGAAGTTGGGAAAAATCACATATAATCTCTATAGCAACAGCTTTCTCCATTTTGGTCAGGTAAATGTCTTGAACATTGACCAAATGTATCAAAATGTAACTAAATATGATTCAGTTACTTGTACAATATGCAAGTTGACATGTTTATGCTTAATTTTTATTGTTGTATTTCACAGAACTCAGCACAACAATCACTCCATGAATTGTTAAAATCAGGAGGCATCAAATCAAGTACTTTACTTTTACCAAAGTATCTCATGAATAACATCAAATATATTTTTTTTTTTTCCTTTGAGAAAATAAGCAAAGTAACAATATGAGTACTTTTTTACAAATATAGATGGAGATCCATGCATGCCTAGAGGGTACCCCTATGAAAAGGAAATGCTTGAAGTTAAAAGCACTGGTAATTTTACTGAGTGCCGAACTGTCTCATCTGACCTCTTGAAAATTGGAAAAGGTGACTACTCTTATCTCAGTGCTTGATCTTAATTTTTCAATATTCCCTGTTTTATCAGGATAGGTTATTTTGACACCACACTTAGATGACAACTGTGATAACCAACACAATACCTATCAAACTTTGAAAATAAAATTGTAGACATCTCCTCTATCATGTCAATACAACATGTATCACTGCTGCAGTTGTGATACAGATTGGTCATCTATGGAGGTATTTGAAAGTTTGGTGTAATTTATCGGTAGCCAAGTGATTCTCATTTGATAGGTCTGTCTAAATGATAAAGCACAATCTATAATTTAAGGCTTTAGGTTTGACAAATTTTGACATCAGTTGCACAATTGTCAAGTATTCCCACTTTATAACTGTTTTTTCTTTTGGTTTCATTCGAAGGCAGATGATGTCATTTGTTTTTCTAAATGATGGTGTGCAGTCGTGGTCTGAATTCTGATAATAAAACAGATGTTTAATTTCCTTTGAAAAGCTTTTTGGATGATATATATATATATTATAGATAAATAGAAATAATATAATTTTTTTATAATATTAGTTTTATGCCCAAATGAGAAATTTTTGTAGAAGGGCTTAGAAATTATACAACTTAAAAAAAACCAAAATGTAATTTTACTGTACTTCTTTTATTCAGAGAACTGCACTTATCAAGAATGTCGCATTGGCTCAGCCTTTGTACCAGATCTACAAGGCCATTTTTTGGCAACTGAGAACTTCTTTTTCACGTCCAAGGTTAGGCCTTTGTACACAGAATTTGGTGTTAGACCCCTTTTTTCGTAATTCAGTACCTTCGGTTAGTAGGAAAAGAAAATAATTTGGGGATTTTAGCTGTGAGAACTGATACTTTATCGTATTGGCATATAGCACTACGTGTCTCATTATTGCAAACTAATAGCCAATATTTACTGACAATATTGCCTGTTAAATCTAATAAGCATTTTCTAAGCCCAAATCAAGCAGTAGGGTGTTGTTTGCAAATTGCCCAAAAACTGTTTGGTACTGATTGAAAGTATGAAAAATATTTAGTCTCTCGGTCGGAGTTGTTATAATGTTGGGTTTAATTTGCAAAACTATAAGTGAATAAGCACAAATGGAAACAAATTTAATTAAAAAAACAATAAAAAACTGCAATAGAAGAAAATATACCATTGCTGTTCTGATCTAGTACATTGCATTATATCATGTAATATCAGAAGGCACAAGCAAATAGTTGCAAGTGACAATGCCGAACCCCCCTCCACCCACCAAAAAAATAAGCACACCCAACACACACGTACATGAAAAACAAGAAAAAAAAAATAAGCACAAATAATGTTTTGACGACGACTACGATTGGGTTTCATTTATAGCCTACCCCAACTTGTTTGGGACTAAAGGCTTGGTTGTTGTTTTAATGTTTTGATGACCATCCACGATAAGTTTCTATTACACATACTGCATTGGCATATTTTTGAAGTTAGATCCATATTTCTTTTTAGTTTTTTAATCTGGATGGAAAATCATCCCTCTCTGACATTTCATCGGCTGGCGAGAAATTTTGCGGTGAAGATTGGGTGACACTTAAAGAACGATACAGTACCACTGATGAAGAAGAATTATCACAGTACTGTTTCTCTTCAGCATATATCGTGGCCTTTTTGCATGACAGCCTTGGTGTACCTATGGATGCTAGCCGGTACAATTATTTCATAATTTACTTATTCTTTGAAGAAATTCCCAAATTTACTCTTACAACATCATCTATCTGCACATGTCAAACAAGAAAGATCAAAACTACTTTTTTGCATTCATGGAGGGAGGAGCTTAAGGGTAATTTGGTCATTCTTTACGAATTGAGAAATAATTGGCATACTTCTCATGCTTTCAATTTTTTCATTATGGAATGATTTCTCACATTTACAGATAACCCTGAAAACAAAAGTTCCTGTTTAGTCTCCTTCCATTTTAGAAAGAGAAATAAATACATAAATAAAATTAAAAATACATAAGTAGTATGAATAAACACCAAAACCTCCTTTAACATGGAATGGGATGGAGGAAGTGATTTAGGCACAGAATTGCACACTATAAACAATTATCTATTTTCTTTCTTTGTCTTTCTTTTTTTTGGAACCAGGATTGAGTTTGCTAATGAGGTCGGGGACATACGGGCTGAGTGGGCCCTCGGTGCGTTCATTGTACAAAGAATGATGAATATTTCAGACAATTCTGCCTCTATGTTCAGAAGCACCTTGGCACCTCTAATTTTATTATTGAGTTTGTCGCTATTTATTTCTTTAACAATTGCAAAATTTAGGAAAGCACATACCAAGACAATATATGACTTGGAGAAAGGCCGGTACATTGTCACGTGTGTGGCATGATAATCTCAGTAGGTCAAGTTTTGTACAATTTGCATAATTTAATTCAATTCTTTTGTTTTTAATATCTGGGTAGCTGTTCGGCGTGACTTCCTTAGGCTTCCTTTAGCCTTAATCTCTCTTAATCCTGACGAACAAGCACTCCTTAGATAAGATTAAGGGAGCTCCTTAGTGAATTGGCTTAAGGAGGCTACCCCCTCGCCTTAAGATCTGACCCCTCCTTAGAGTCATTTTCAAAGACTTTATGGACGATTTTACCCACGCTCCTTAAGAAACCTTTCATTTTTTATTATTATTCGTACTTTCTCTCCCCAGTCTACCGCCTAATTCCAGGTGCAAAAGAAATGAAACTCCATCATTTTCTGATCTAAATTGGTGATTCTCAAGCAACAAGCTTGTAAATCTAACATTACAAGAATCTCCATATTGAAATGCTCTTTATTTTGAGATCCATCTTAATAAGGCGATTTTTCTTTTTTCTTCGTGTAACCTGCCACTGCCGCTGCCACTGTCGTTACCTCTTCTTTTCCTCGTCTCCTCTCTTTCTACCATGGCTACGACACTATAGAAGGTAATTTGGGACCGGACTAACTCAGACCTGGTATTTAGAAAGGCAATGAACTGGTACACCTAATTCGTCCCATTTTGTTTTTAAAAAATTGCAATACTCAGTGAATGATTTGGCTACTTGATGGATTTCTGTAATTTCTTGCTTTAACTTAAAAGGGTGTGTGCAATTTTTTTTCTAATAACCAAGCATTTCTTGAATCGAATACCATATTTCTGCGAGAAGATGATACAGTATTGTTTGAAACATTACGTGAAGCAAGAAATGTGTATTTGAGAAGGGAGGGTCATTTAAGTCTTTACATATCAAATATATATTTTATTCAACTAAATCTTCATTCTTAATCTTACCACTTTACCGAACAAGAGCTCCTTAGCGAGGATTAAACTTTTAATCCTCATCCCCTTAAGGAGGGCTGCCGAACACCCCCTGGGGCATTTATCTGTGTACATATATGTAAAAGTCTGAGCCTGATAGTTTATTTTAGATTTTTTTAGCTGAAATGTTTTAGCATCGATATACCAACTAATATTAGCTATTTGTCTCAATTTTAGAAAATTGCCCTTCCTCTTATTACATGTTCCTTGTATGATTTTCATTACTGAGTTGTACTTTCTGTCCATTTTTTCCTGTCTTTTACATTTTTTTAGCCTGAGATTGTACCTATGTAAAGTTTTAATTGTAATAAAAGAAGTATGTCAGTATACTCTGGTACATATCTGTACCGGTCCTATGTACCCATGCGTTGACATCCTTAAACAAATTTTGTACAGGACCTGAATACATTTCAATTTAATCAAACAGCAAACAGAACTAAAGCTAAAGTTGTTGACTTCCATTAGCCACTGGCATGCAAAATCACAAGCTTTTATGTTCAAAAGTGGGGAGCCGAATGAGAGGAAACCTTCACGTCCGATTAGATATCCGGAGGTCTTGAAAGAGTACCTGTGATCAGTGAATAAACCATCAAAAAACAACATTAAGTAATATAACTACGAAATGGTGAAGACATGAAAGCGTATGAAAATTTATTTGCCAAAATCAGCATACATGGATCCAGGCTTTGGCCCGCAAACAAGTCGAATGTTATTTATATTATTTTATTTTGCGCATCGTATTCAAATAAGTCAAGATGGCCGAGTTGGTCTAAGGCGCCAGTTTCAGGTACTGGTCCGAAAGGGCATGGGTTCGAATCCCATTCTTGACATCTTTTCTCCTTGATTTCGAGTAATATAATTTTCTTATATTTTTTTACAGGAACTTCTTTGTGTCTTATTGTGTTATAGTATTATACTAGCTTTTAGTGTTTTAAAAATAATATATATATTTGTGTCCAAGATTTACCGAATGCAAGATTTTTTTTTTTATGAAACTGTGTCATTTTATAAAAAAAAATTCAATAAAAAATTCCTTTTATTATTGTAAAGTCATGAAAAAACCTTAGAGTATTACATCTCTGGTATTATGAGAGTTTCTATATGATGTGGCAGTTTCTAATTCAATTTTAGAGATGTAGAAGAGTTTCTTATTAAAAAACTATTTATAAACTCTACTCTAGTCAAATGATTGGCTCAAATTATTTCTCCTTTTTAATTTATTGCTGATGTGTCTTACTAGAAATTCTAAAATTAATTTCAGAGATGCGAGAGTTAGAAACTTTAGAGACTTTAATTTCTAAAAAAATAATTAACAGTTATTTAGAAACTCATTTGAGTTGCTGGAATATAGATGCTCTTAGCTCTATATTTTTTCAGTGAACAAGTATTGCTCGTAACATATGACAGCTTCAATCTGTCATTATAGAATTTGAAATTTGAGTTGTCGCGGAAACAATATAAAGACTTGTAATAAAAATTAAAAAAGAGTTATCTTTATCGATAATTTCAACTATGCCACGTCGTATGCATTACATCCGTCTGATGTTCTATTTTTCTCATTTATGTTGATCCAACGGTCTCTTTATTTTCTTTTAATTTTTCTCGCATGTGGCCAGCTCCATGAAGTAAAGTAAAATGTGTTAACACCTAAGCATTTATACGATCAATGAAGCTTTTACTCAACAGTAGTAACACAAATATTAACATAAAATGAGTTATGTATATTGACAACAACGCCTAAAAAAATAACAACAACGACAATATTATTATTATTACTAATAATAATAATAATAATAACAATAATTTTGCTTGGAGACCAAATTTTATATTTTTTAGAATTTTTTTACTATTTCTTTAGATATGTACAAAATCATTGTGTTAAGGAGATTCTGGACCATCTGAAAAAGTGATATTTTACCTATGTAAAAAAATAGTAAATTATTTTTTAAAAATATAAAATTTGGTCTTCAAGAATATTTTATTATAAAAATCATGTTGAGCAGTTCGGATCGACTGTTCGGACATTGAAAACAGAGATAAATAATATGAAGCATATTGGAACACAAAATCATAATGCTTTTGAACTCTCCTCTTAAATAATGAGAGGGTAGCCTTCAATTTCTCGCATGCTACGTCATTGCTATACAATGTGTGGTTCTATTAAGAAAATACGTATTAAATATTTAAATGTCTCTTCGGTGCAATAATTGTGCTAAAGTCGTTATCAATTTTATGTCATTTTATGCAAAAATTTTGCGTAAGAAATCTGTACAAATGTTAATTTTTTTTTTTTTTCCAAAAAAATCTTCTTCTTTAAATATTTTTTCAATAAATAATTATTTTTTCGCGGTGAATCCACAAACACAATCCTAGTAATAAATAAAGAAAAGTTTAATGCCTCTGAATTTTAAATCTTGAATATTTTTTTCCGCAAACTCAATAACAAAATGTAATTGCTAGAATTTGATCTAAGTTGTTTCAATTTTGTTTTGACAAGAACAAGAACTTAAAAAGCTAATATCCAACAATTGTCTAATAAGCTAATTTATACAAGTTCGTGACAACAAGCGAAATAAAGTTAAAAACTTAAAACAATGCAATTTTAGACATATGCATAAACAAAAGTGAAGTAGATCATATCTAACAATTGTATTTTGATATTTAAGTTTTATGTTTTTTTGAGAAATAAAAAGAAGAATAAAGATATTTGAGTTGCTACCTCACGAGTAACGTGTGCTTACATAGAAAGTAAATTTGTAATACTTTACGTACACCTAGAAAAGAAAAGCCAAATTTTTTATTAATACTCTCCAAAAAAAATAACAAATTTTCTCCGCATTGATTTTTTTTTTAAAATAACCTAGCCGCTCCACGTTGGAGCGATTTGTTCTTTTTTTTTTTACAGATGTATCTGACCACCCCACTGTAGGGCTGTTTGCTATATATATATATATATATATATATATATATATATATATATATATATATATATGTTTTACAGATGTTTACCAAGCCGTCCCACTGTGGGGCAGTTTGCTATAAATATATTTTTTTATTTTAGAGATCTTAATATTTCCATCTAATATGTATATTATATGGCACCTGTCCTAAATGAGTATATATGATACGTAATCAATTTAAAAAAATATAAACGATCGACAAGAGCTAAGACGATTATTACAGATAATGATCGTCTGATCCTTTGCAAGGACCAGATTATGTATTGTTACATCGATCAGATTTTGTGATGGAATGTGCCGTGCAAAAGAAATCCAAAATAGATAGCCCGAAACATCAAGTACCACCTCCCAATGAACAACATACAAAACAAATCCAAAAGATATATTTGAACAAATTGCTTCACCAGAAATAATCCTAAATCAAGTGATACTTCAATTAAAAAATAATTTTTCACAATTTCTAATTCAACGACTAACACATAAACTCAAATTTAACTTGGATCAATTTAACAAAACTATATATTACCTGGATTTGCGCAATATTCAATTGGCATACCTTATGCAAATACTTAAATAGCTGCCAAGCATCAATTGGAGACGTAAAGTCGACAAATGCCCTACTAAACATCTCTAAAAAAAATTGACAAATTCTATACACACTAAACATCTCTAAAAAAAATTTATTTATAGCAAACTGCCCCATTGTGGGGCAGTCAGCTATACATCTGTAAAAAAAAAAAAAAAAAAAAAACCGCCCCAAAGTGGGGCGGTTAGGTTATTTTTTAAAAAAATTCAATGCAAATGGTAAATTTGCTATTTTCTTTGAGGGTATTAATAAAACTTTCGGAAAGAAAAACACACCAACATCTTTGAGTTCCAAAGTTAAAATATTTTCTTCATTCGACATAGCAGTAGATAAAATAAAATGCGAAGAGAAAAAACATATTTTAATTTTTTTTTTTTTCTTTTTCTTTCTTTTGCCGTTCAAAACTCTGTAACGATTACTGATTGGTGCAAAAAAAAAAAAAAAAATCCTAAAATAAACGCCCTTGAGATGCCTACACGGCTAGAACAGCTTCTCTGAAAAGCCAACGAACTATTACAAAATTTCCATTGCCGGGATTTGAACCCGGGTCGTCTGGGTGAAAGCCAGATATCCTAACCGGACTAGACGACAATGGATTACTGCACAAAGGTAATGTTGTTTTTAAACATTCATAAACTGTACCCAAGTCAACAGAGGCAAAACCACACCTTTCTAAAATTTATATAAAACGAGTCTATATCTATGGTACTATGCATGATACGGATTGGTCTGCAATATAAATTAATATTTTCATTTTCAAAATACTAACGGTTTATTCAATCCATGCTATGCATAGTAACATAGACTCAGTCAAACACGAAAGCAATTTTTTAGTTCTAAAACACACTATATATGTAATATGACTATTTTTTGTAAAATACTTAATAAATAGTAATAAAATTCAAAAAAATGTAAAATTTGATCTGCAAGCACATTTTATTGTGGAGATCATGTTGAACGGTTTGGATCGACGATTTGAACTTTGAAAATGAAAAAAATGGTTGTTGTAACTTTGTTGTAACTTGATCCCTCCTCTATAATAAAATATGCAAAAATTTTATTATTGGTTAATTATTTTTTACACAATATAAATTATTAATTAAATAAAATGATATAAAATAATTGTATACAAATAAATCACATAATAATATATTATGTAATGTACGAATGACAAAAAAATATTGCATATGATTTTGTATTTATCAATTTTTTTTTATCTGTAATGCGGTAAAGTAATATTTTTTTTATTGAAAAGGCCGATGCGGTAAAGTAATGATAAATTTTCTTTTATCTATATCCGTATTTAGTAAATACGGACGGATGGGATAAACTGATAAAGGATTTCATTGACATCTACGTCTCCAACTAAGTCCATTGTATTTCTTTCTTACTTTTAGGATGCGTTTGGATGATCAAGAATAGAGCTAATTTTGAGTTAGCTTAACTATTCTCAAACTTTGGTGATCCAAACACAAATTAGCAGATTGAGTTAGCTCAAAAATAACTCTATTCTACTAACCCATTTCTATAAATAGTGGGTTAGCAATAATAGAGCTAGTGGGTTAGTGTACTAATAAAATATTTGATTCCTCTCGATTAGAGTTAGTTTAAATATTAAATTAATATTTTATTAGTAGTAAATGAATATAATATTAGATTAGATTAGTATTAAATAAAATATTAGTTTAAATATTAAATGTAATATAATGTTAGTTAATACTATAGTATTAAATAAAGAGTGATGCTATGGTGCTTTGGAAAATAAAGAGGGTGTTTTACTTCCTGCTCATATCTCCATTTTCAAAGTTCAAAAAGTCGATCCGAACTTCTCAACGTAATCTTCTATTGATATGTGCTTGGAATCAAATTTTACATTTTTTGAAAATGTTTTACTATTTGTTTAGAATTTTCGAAAATCACAGCTTTTCATTAAATAAAAAATAATAAAAAATTCAAAAAACACTGATTTTCAAAAATTCTCAAAAAATAGTAAAAAGTTTCAAAAAAATGTAAAATTTGGTCTCCAAGCACATATTAATATGAAGATCATGTTGAGAAATTCGAATAGACTATTTGAACTTTAAAAATAGAGATATGAGTAGGAAATAAAACACCCTCTTTACTTCTCAAAGCACCGTAGCATCACTCTTAAATAAATATAATATCAAATTAGATTAATATTAAATAAAATGTTAGATTATATATTATATTGTAGTCATTAAATATAAAATGGAATATAATATTAGTATTAAATAAAATATAGATTAAATATAACATAATATTATTTTAATATTAAATGTAATATAATATTAGCTTAAATATAATATAATATTTGTTTAAATGTTAATTGTAATACAATTATTAGTTTAAATATTAAATTAGTATTAAATATAATATTAGATTAAATTAGTATTAAATAAAATATTAGTTTAAATATTAAATGTAATATAATATCAATTTAAATATTACATTAGTATTAAATAAATATAATATCAAATTAGATTAATATTAAATAAAATGTTAGATTAAAGATAATACAATATTAATTTAAAAATTGAATGTAATATAATATTAGTATAAATGTTAAGTGTTGAATGTAATATAATATTAATTTAAATTTTAAATATTACTTTAAATATTAAATTAGTATCAAATAAAACATTAGATTAATTATAATATAATATTAGTTTAAATATTAAATATAATATAATATTATTCGCTATTCTTGCGCTTACCTAGTTCATATGATCCCCTCTCCTTCGTCTCCCTGGAACAGAGATTCTCTCTACTCTCCATTCACCTCACTGCTCCAATGGATCTGAATCCGAATAAGCGCCTCAAAGAAGAGTAAGTCCTCTTCTTCTTCTTTTTCGAATTCTATACCAATCCTTCAATTCTACAATTCGTATATCATTTTTCTCATTACAGATTCGTCAGCAATCTCACGGGCTCTTCTATGCTAGAGATCGCCGCGCTCTCCACCATCGTTCCTGTACTCCTTCCTCTTTTCTCCTTTTCTTTCACTATTTTTTATGCACTTTACATCCCAACATTTTACTTTATTGTACATGTGACCTCACATTATTAGTCGAGTTTACATGCTTAACAAAAAAAGTTACATGCTTAACAAAAATATTAGTGGAATGGCGTTTTGTTCAAGTTATCTAAATAATTTTGGTTCTATTGTAAAGGTGAGGAATGTTAGAATTGTTGGCAATTAGGTAAAGTTTTTGCCCGTGTTTGGTTAAGGACTAAACCGAGGGATACAGGGTTTAGACCTCACATAGGCCACCAAATGCGGAAAGTTAGGCCAGCCTAAGATGGAATAAGCCCACTTTATGCTGGAAAATCTGCCTGTGGGGCCCGCTGTCGGTGAAAGAAGGTTTTTAATATTTTTTGTCTCTTGCTTAACTTAGGCCTCCTTACCTTTAAGCCTCCACCAAACAAAATAGCTTAGGTCGGCCTAACTTGGAATAACCAAAAGAAAACAATAGAGAAGAAATGTTTCCTCTTGCATATTGACCTGGTGACATTGTGGCACTATATGGGCAAAAATCCTTTTTCAGAATTAATTAGTCAATTTGGAGTGAATTTATTACTCGATTTTTTCAGGGTTTGGTTGTGCTGAGGAAATGGGTCAGCTCATGCTGGCTAAACGGTATATGCAAATTTGTACCCTTTTTTTGTTACATAGATGATTGAGATGCCACGATTTATAAAAACTTTAGGTGGTAAATATAATTATGTACTGTGGAGACATCTACCTTTGTGCCAATTTGAATAATTACAATAATTCCTAGTTTTGTTGCTTTTTTATATTTAAGAGTCCTAAATCTTGTATAAATTGTTGCCTTTTTTTACTGTTACAGTCGCCTATGTCAAAGGTTTCTATTTAGGTCAATTGTTTACTAGATTTGCTTGTTTGGTTGCATTGCATTTTTTCAGATAATGTACAGGAAAACTTGGTTAAGAAGGGTAAAAATGTGAAACCATCTCCTAAAGGTTTGGGTTCTCATTTAATTGCCCTGGTTTTGGACTATGTCTTTGTTATCTTGCCAATTCTCTTGTTTTTCACGGTAATTTGTTTTCCCTACACACTGAAAGCATTTCTGTTTTTAATATTCTTAAAAATGTTATTTTTCTATGTTTTGAAGTTTTTAAGCCTCAACTGTTATACTTGAGTAATGTAAAACAAAAGGCAAAGAAAAACAACAACACAAACCAACAGCCTAGCATTGTTGAATCAGTTGGTACTGGTATTACTATCTGTAAGGACCAAATTTTTATGGACACTTGAAATAAATGTACTGGATTTAGAATGATAAAAACCGAGGTAAGACTGATTTTGGCCCTTGAACTATTTCACTTGATCAATCAGCCCAACTGCATCAATTCAAAAAATTAACTAATGTAACAGTACAAATGAATCAACAACCAAAATTGAAAGGGCTGGTACAACCGCTCTTGTCAAATTTTGGTATTGAGGATGATCATGGTATGAATTCAACTTGCCTTTGGTTCTTTTTATCTCAAGGTACTCTCCGAATGGTGTTATCAGTTTGCAATTCTTGTTATACTTGTGGTTTTCTTCAGAATGACATTTAAAAGGTTAGTTTATTTTTTCTTATTTTTTTTCTAGAACTACACTTTAAGCATTTAAAGCCATCAAGTTCAATTTAGTTAACATGTTTTCTTTCTTTAGATCTGAATTTTATTCAAAAGTGGGAAAGAGCCATTTTTCTTCCGTCAGGAATATTATAACATCGTACCGAGTATCTGTGGTAAGTACTAGCAGAATTCAATTTTTTGTCTGTACCGTGGCACCAGATGCCACCTATGGAATATATCCCAATGTCTAACAAGTAGGCTTTACATGTTAGCACCTCAATTTTACTATTCAACATAGCATCCATAACCTCACGTATTATTTTTGCCACCCTCAATTGGGCCATGTTTGGTAGGGAAGCGGGTGGGGGGGGGGGGGGGGGGGGGGGGGGGGTGTCCGATGCCCAATCGGAACCATCCGATTCGCTCCAAGATTTGTGCGGATCAAGTGTTCACAAAACTTGGAGCGAATCGGACGGTTCTGATTGGGCATCGGACACCCCCCCGCTTCCTTTTGGTAGAGGGATAAAGTAGAGATGGGAAGATAACTCTTATCCCATGTGAGAGTGATGATAAGAGTTATACGTTAAGCCCTCCGCTTTGCTCCTCTACAAAACCAAACATAATATTATAAAATAAAGCACCAATAATATATCAGTTCAGTAGGATACTGCAATCTGGTATTCTTATCCTTTGTTGCAAGTATAAGGAGCTGTAATTTGAGATTTTTTTTCATCTTTTCCCAGGATCAAGTACTGATGTTTTTAAGCCACCTATTTTTATTTTTTATATTTTTTGCTTGCAATATAGGTAGTAGTAACATGCTTGTGCATATTGGCTGTAGATTTTAAGATCTTCCCTCGGCGTTACGCCAAGACTGAAACTTATGGCACCAGTCTGGTTAGTTTCTGTATTCTTCAAAAAATATCTTTAGTTATTTTTCCTGTCACGCTTTCTCTTGCTTTACTTTTAAAGATTGATCTATTAAAATTACTATATTATATAGTATTTTCCTTTACAAGTAACAAACTCGTGTGGTACTTGAAAATGAATTTGAAAACTATTGTAAATTCTTACAATAGTTTGATAGAGTTAATCCTAAAGCTTGGTATAATTTAGTCATTTGTTCACTTGCTTGGTTGTAGAGATTGGATGTCGGTTTAAAATACCTAAAAGTTGGTAGATCTTAAGAGCAAACTTGTGAAATATTTGATATATCTGCAAATACATTAGTTATTGACTGTAATTTGCAACAGTATAACTTGTATCTGATCGCAGATGGATCTTGGAGTTGGATCTTTTGTGGTGGCAAATGCATTGGTGTCTAAACAAGCTCGAGATTTTAAATCTTTGTGAGTCTTCGTTCACCTTTTCTTTCTTTGCCAATGTTCTATTAATCTTAACTTTTGTTCATTTTTAGGCTATGTAATAATCAGTTAAGTATATTTTTGGAGGAAGGAAAGTATAACGGGGATGAATTGGTTGTACCATATCAGTACCAAATAAGTGCCATACCATAACCTTTTTAGTCAATTATTATTTTATTTACCTGTTGGAATATGCCCTTTTCACACTCATCTCAAGTTTTTCTTGTTTTATTTATTTATTTTATTTATTTTTACTAATTATATTTATGTTTTCTATTGTCATGTAGAAACCTAAAAAAATCTTTACAATCTATAAGCCCCTTGATACTACTAGGCTTTGGTCGCCTTATTTCGACAACAGGAGTAGATTATCAGGTATCTTGTATTTTTTTTCTTTTTTATTTTAATGCCTTGACTCTACAGAATTCTACTTTGCTCATACATGTTAGGATATTTTGCAAATTACACCCAATATCTACTATATATGGAAATACCATCCAGCACTTCTTTGGTCTTAATATATCATTTGTAATGCTTGGGGTAACGTCCAACCATTTAATGATATTAGCTCATTTGGACTCCATGAACAAAAAAAGAGTGTTGCTTGCAAATATTTCAAACAAAAGAGTGTAGCATCTGGTATGAGTTGTTAATATATGAGACCTTGTTTTTTTTTTTTTTCAAATAAGTTTATTCTTATTTGCAAATGCTCTACCATATAACAAGTTAACAACTCCCGGCTTTTTTAATATGGTTTCTGTGGAGTCCATATAAATCGACAGAAAATTAATTAGATTATAATACTTATTTTCTCATTCTTTTAGCCCACCTTTTTATTTAACAAAAAAAAATCAGAACTGGTTAAGTACATACTGATGTAGGACCAGATTGGTACAGTATGGTAATTTAGAAATAACAGTTGATATGTTTCTAACGATGGGTGTAGGTACATGCGGGGGAGTATGGGGTCCACTGGAACTTCTTTTTCACGCTCGCAGCTGTTTCTATTCTAACCTCCTTCGTTCAAATTCACCCCAGATATTGTGGGTTCTTTGGATTTCTAATCCTCTCAGGTATGTAAATTTGTATTTTCATTCATCCACAAAACTGTAAAGTATCGGTGCTACCCCTACAAAACCTCAAAATGCTCCATATAATCCTAAGAAAAATAATTACAAAACAAGTCACGTGGTTATAAGTTGGAAATTACTGTTTTTCTTTTTCTCTTTGACGAAGGTAATATCAAACAGAATTTTTTAAGTGGCAATATTTTTTCTTTGTTTGTGTATTTTTTTTGTTTTCTGTCAGGATATCAGATGGCTCTGACATTTGGGTTAAGTGAGTATTTAACTTCTAGTGAAAGGGCGGCAAATCTAATAAGCCAAAACAAAGAGGGCATTTTCAGCATATTTGGTAAAAGTTTACAGATGATGCTCCATATGTTATTATATACATTTCTTATATCATCTGCTAGTGGTTCAAGTGTTGCTATGTTCCATGCATACTCTAGGGCTAGTTATTGTGTTTCTTTGACCATATATTTTGAACCTGCATTTAATAAGATTCTGGCAAAATAGGAAATAAGTTTCAGTAATGTACTTGTATGCCAGTATATGGACAAAATTGTTTTACACTTTTGTACATTTTACCGAGGCAAACACACTAGGCTTGCTGCATGGCTATTTTGCTTTGATTTTGGCAAGAGTTCTTATGTATCTCTCATTTTGCCAGGATACTGGGGCATGTATCTGATTGGTGTATATTTTGGCCATAAGGTGCTATTTAGAGTTAATTCCTCAGGCAAAGATGTTGGTTCCCAGTTTCCAAAAATAAAAATATGGGCCCTCTGTGCAATTTTCTGGTTAGTAGTCTTTGTTATATTAAATTTCAATTTTTCTCTTGTTTTAAATGTTTTTACTGTTCCTTTTCTTTTCAGTTGCTCTGCTTAGGTCAAATAGGACCACACACTATCTGTTTAAATTGAGGTTTTTATGTATGTTAATATCAATGGATAGTTGCACAATGATCACGTTTGTTGGCGTATATGTGTGGATTAAGTCTTGATGTTAATACTTAACTAGTTAACAAGTCAATTATTACTTAATATTTAAGGAAACTTTGTTTTTTTGTACACGTTTCCGTTTTTTATTCAAACATTATCACTTGTTATTGTCCATATTCTCCACTCAAACACCAAACATGAATAAGATTTTCACCAAGAAAACATGGTTTTTAGGATTTAGGGTCAATTGAGGCAAGTTGAGGTTTTGTTTTCTGGAATAAAAATTCCAGTGTGGATCCTTGAACTTTTCTGAAAAAAAAACAATGCAGTCCTTAAAATTTTTATTTGCTCCAAGTTGAATTATTAAACTTTTCAATAGAAACCAAGTTGGTCGTTTTTGAGAATATAACTAATAGAAGGGCCAACTTGGTTATTTTGAAAGAAGTTGTAGGAGTAACCAATTATTTTTTTAAAAAAATTCAAGGACCGATTCTTGTGTAACTGAATTTTAAGGGACAAACTTGATTTCTTCATTAAGAAAGTTCAAAGGGCTATTTGATAACAAATGAAAGTTCAAGGATCAATTTGGTGTTTTCAGAAAAGTTTTAAGGACTTAAACCTGAATATTCCCTTTCTGGAATGGTAATTTCAGGTTTTGCTCATTGAACTTCCCCAAAAGAAAAGAAACAACTTACTGCTTGAAATTTGATTTGCATCAAATTGGCCCTTGAACTTTCAAAAATGAACTTAAAAAAAAAACAAATTGGCTCCTAAACCTGTAAATATCAGTCCTTGGAACTTCATAAAGGAACTAAGTTAATCTTAAACTTATCTTAAGATAACTAAATTAATCTTTGAGAAGGACTTGCTTATTTTCAGAGAAGTTCAGACTAAAACGTAATTTATATTTCTCGAAAGTCGAGGATCAATGTTCTGCAAATAGAAGTCCATGGAACAATTTGTATTATTGGGAAAATTTGAGTACCAATATGGTGTAAATAAAAGTTCAGGGACCTATCTGTTTTTTAGTTCGAGAATTAAAACCTGAATTTCTAGTTCTAGGACTAGTATCGTGCCAGTTAAAATTCTGTGCTGGCCATTAATTCATTATTTACTTTCTTATGTAAATCTTGTTTCTATAGATAATCTAATAATGCATTGTTTTTTATTGAAATTGCTTACCAGGATTTTAACTATTGTTCTCGATAACTACGTGCAAAAAGTGTCTCGAAGAATGGTACATTCTATATCTGATTTACTTTTCTAATTGGTGGGCTTTTTTGTCTTTTCATCGTCACATAGTTTGCTTACTACATTTTTGTACAGTGCAACATGGCGTATGTCACAATTGTACTTGCTCAGAATTTTCAGGTACTTTGTTTATTTTACAGTAACCACACCACCCACCAGCTACCAGTTATTATAAAATGAAGAGTGAGGCTATGGTAATATGCATATTACAGATCGACCCGTGCTGTGGGTCCATATCTCTATTTTCGAAGTTCAAACAGTTGATCCGAACCATTAAACATGGTCTCCATATAAGAATGTACATAAAGAGTTTATATTTTTTTTAGAATTTTTTAACTATTTTTTTAGATAGGTCGATAATCACTGCTTTTGGATGGTCCAGAATTTTCAAATCAAGTGATTGTTTACTTATCTAAAAAAATAATAAAAAAATTCTAGAAAATGTAAATTTTGGTGTACAAGTACATATTATACGAAGATCATGTTAAATGGTTTAGATCGACTGTTTGGACTTTAAAAACAAGTCCATAGCGCTGGCTGTTGTGTAATATCCGCATTCATAAATAAATGCCCACAAATATTGACAGGCCATAAAAAACAAGATATGTATTTTGTTAACATATTCCATCCAAATACTAAAGATATCAGTTGTTTTCATGCTGCTTTTATTGAACTGAATTTTTTAAGCAAAATAGGAAAATCAATGTCAGAAAAAAAATATAAATTTAAGTGGGTATAATTGGGGAATTGAGTCAGATTTAGGCATAAATTGGGTCAGGTTGAGGCCTACTTGTGGCTTAATTAAACATCTGGGTGAAAATTTATCATACTGTCTGAAATCACAATCCTTCATAGTACAAATTGACCTTTAATTAATTGCAATTTATTTGTCTATTATTTTGTTTCCTGAATTTGTATCAATTCTTTGTAGGTGCTTTCTGTTCTAACCTTAGCTGATTGTGAGAGGAATTTAGATTTTGAAGATGCATTTAACCAAAACCTACTTGGTTCTTTTCTTCTGGTAAACCAGCCTATGCCAACTATTTTTTCTTGCAAATATCCATTAATGGATATTTGCGTTCATCTAAATAAGTATGGTGCATGTATTACCTAGTATTATGTAACAATTGTTTTTTCTTTTAATTTCAGGCTAATATTCTTACTGGAATGGTAAATCTATTGGTGGATACTCTCTCAGCCTCTGCTCTCACAGCCTTGATTATTTTGTTAGCATATTCTTTTGTTTTATGTTTTTGTACAAGTATTGCATCATTTTTTGGAATCCGGTTTAAATTTTGGTAATTCTAACCATAAATGTTAGTTAAAGATTTGAGATACTTTTGTGTGTTGATTTGTTTTTAAATTTTGTGTTTTTATTTTGTGTAAATGCAAACACCAAACCGAGCTCTCTTATTCTTTAAATGTTACTTTTTGGTGAAGTCAGCATCAATTTATTAGGCGTGCAGAAGGTTGGCATAGAGCTATCATCATTTGTGAGTTTGATGGATAAATTTGTTTAGAAATTGAAAGTGTCACAAATTCGTCATCTAACGTTGATTTGTTTTATTCATTTCATTACAACTTTCGGCGGTTCCAATCAAATCATTCAAATTTTTATTCCATCTGAAACTAATAATTCATTTTTTTTTTCTTGTTCATCTGTATTGTTTCTATAATTTAAAAATCATATCTATGTCTGTATTGCTTAAAACATATTCATATTATCATCCATATCAGCAAGTATAAAAAAAAAAAAAAATCACCGACTATCTGTATTTGCAAAAAACCTGATACAAATTCAAATATAGAGACCAAAATTTCTTTTGTACTCCTTCAAATACAAAGTTAGAGAATTCAGTTTATAAATGCATAGATCTCTCAGTACATTATTAGCCACTAAAAATATTTTGGGAGTCACAGCTTCTCCATCCCTCTTAAGATGTGCACATATCCAATAATTTTCCTTTGTATTTTATATTTTTTTGTTAAATAAATAAAAAAAATATTATGCTGCGACATAAATCCTACTTAACTGCGGTCATGCTATCAGGTTCTAAGAGAAGTGCTTGACTTGGCCTCTCTTCACTCAATTATTCATTTCAACCATCTAGTCCTAGAATATATATATACTTAATTCAACCTTCTAAAATATTTTGAGAAGAGTGAGGCTATGGTAATATGCATATTACGGATCAACTCGTGCTATGAATTTGTATCTTTATTTTAAAGTTCAAACAATCGATTCAAACTGTTTAACATATTCATTGTATGAAAATGTACTTGGAAATCAAATTTTATATTTTTTAAAATTTGTTTACTATTTTTTAAAATAGATAAAAATTAAAGTTTTCGGATGGTCTAATTTTTTAGATCAAGTGATTTTCTGTTTATCTAGAAAAAAATCTAAAAAATGTAAAATTTGGTATCTGAGTACATTATCATATGGAGATTATGTTTATTTGAAAATATAATTTTTTTTTAGGTGAATCCCGTAGGCATTGAAAATAGAAATATGAATCCACAGCACGGGCTGATCCATAATATGCATATTACCATAGTCTTACTCTTTTGAAATATAATTTTGGTCGGCGGAATATTATCCCTCTATACTCGTTTATCATTTTAAACATGTGCAAACTAAGAATCAACATTTTTAATTGTAAATTATATATATACAAATTTTAATATGTACCTAATTATGGACAAAAATTAAGCTCTATAATTGGCAAGAGAGTCAGAAACTAAATACTCGTATCGATATTAGTATACTCATACAATTCGGTTTTGCTCCAAAACATTGTCAAAATTATAAAATTTTGCACTTGCACAAAATAAAAGTGAATAACAAAAATTTAACTAATAATGGCAGAGACAACGTGTGAGAATGGTATAGGTTGCATGGTTCGTACAAAAAACAGAAAATTAATTGGATAGCAATGTTTCCTTCATTTTCCTTTGTTTTGGACTTTTGGGTGAAAGAACGATTTCTGTCCACTTGTGATTACAGGAATGATCAGCAAAATTTGCACGCAACTTAAGATTTGGAACATTTTGACGTGTTGCCTATACGTGTGTCTATATATATATATATATATATATATATATATGAAATTGCTAATATGATATACATAACATAGAGGGCCTCCGTGCTACGGCTTAATATTTGAGTTTTCAAAATTTTAACGGTCGATATGAACTGTTCAACATGATCTCCAAATGAATATGTACTTGCAAACCAAGTTTTACATTTTTAGAATTATTTTACTCTTAGATAGGTAGAAAATCACTTGATCTAAAAATTGTGTATCATTCAGATCAAGTGTTTTCTACTTATCTAAAACAATAGTAAAAAAATTCTATAAAATGTAAAATTTGGTTTGCAAGTACATAATCATATGGAGATCATGTTGAACGGTTTGGATTGACCGTTAGGATTTTGAAAACTCAAATATTGAGCCGTAGCACGGAGGCTCTCTATGCTATGCATGAAGAAAATAAGTCTATGATGTTCATATAAACGGACAAAAAGAGGATCATAAATAGGCTGGAAAAAATTACTTTGTCACTTTCAGTTATTTATGTCTTTATTTTTCAACTCTTTATGATAAAAATTTAGAATTCAAATAACAAATATAACTACTGAATGTGATATATATCTTCCTCTACGTATATGTGTGATATTACAATAATTCGGTTTTATTTTGGTTTGATTTTACAAGCCATAAGAATCAATGCTCAAATTGTTCACATTCACTCAATACTTATAAACATGTTAGTGTCCATTGAGATAAAGTTGAGATGTTCATGAAACAATTCACATCTAATTTTAACTTTATTATTTAAGTTCTAAAATCTATTATTAAATTTGAAAGTGAATAATATAATGGAGGTATGAGAAATAAAAAAAATTAAACAACTTTTTCAATAGCAAAATAAATATGAAGTCTCTCAATAATGTACGGAGCATTGCTATGCAAATCATTAAGCAGTGTTTTTCTTTTGCGTATGGTAACCTGATGAAGTTGACAGTTGCTAGATACTAAGAACCAAATTCAAGCAAATGATATTAAAGATTCTAACCAGTATAATGTCAGTGTCATTTCAATTTATATACTATAAACTTCAAAATCTAGTTAATCGATTTCAAATGATGAATTCAAACCGTTCAAACCAATCTCATTCATTAGTTGTGCATTTACAAACAAAATTTATAATTTTTTGAATTTATTTTGTATCAAGTCAAGAGGTTAAATGTGAGAGTTTTTTAAGTTAATTTTAAGAGTAGAACTAGTGTGTTCCTAAGTTCACCGAGTCTCTTTGTGAATTCAACTCCAAAATCTATCGGATTAACTTCAAATGACGAATCCGAACCATTGAAACTTATCTACCTTACGAGTGATGCGTCTACATGAAAAAAAATTTTAACTTTTAAATTAATTTATTATAAAGTTAAGCGGTCAAAATTAGAAGGTTCATAAATTAATTTTAATGCATTCATTTTTTGAACGTTTTTTTACCACTTGACTTTATACAAAATTAATTCGAAAATTTAAAATTTTTGTATGTAGACACTCACTCATAAGATAGACAGGTTTCAACGGTTTGGATTCATCATTCGAAGTCAATCCGATAGATTTTAGAGTTGAGTTCACAAAGAAATTTGGTGAACTTAGAAACCCTAGTTCTACTCTAATTTTAATACATTCATTTTCATTATTTTCTTTTACCATTGACTTGGTAGTCAAATAATTCAAAAAATTATACATTTTGCATGTGAGCGCATCACTCATAAATTACATCAGTTTGAACGGTTTGAATTCGTCATTTAAAATTTATCCAATACGTTTTGAAGTTGGTGTCACATGACATTGTTGTCAAACTAGTTAGACTAGATATTAAATACTAAAGTTAAGAAGGTCGCAAAATTCCATGTTGAGTTACGACAAAGCAGGGAGTAACATGGCCCACGTAAGAAATGCCACGTGGATGGCCCAGTTTTTTGTGGGTCCGCTGGATTATCAGTTGACTATGGAGGAATTAATGTGTGGAGTCCAGGTGTAAGCAAAGCAACTACTGAATAGACTCGGTCGGCTGGATTGCCCCAAAATACCCCAAATTTGGCATATTTGCCCCACAAAAAATATAACTAAAATAAACCAATACCCCAAATTTGAGACTATTTCATGTGTATCCTTTAGATCTCAAAATATCACCCACATCCTTTCAATAGTTAGACAAGGAATCAGGATTATCCCTGAAAATAAAAACAAAATTAAGAAAGAAAAAATAATATAGAATATCTTACAATTTCTTCAAATATGCCTAAAATATCCCTCTTAAGGTTTTGCTACATCAGTTCTTGGGTTCAACTAGGATCAATAAGAAAAATTTGCAATAGTTTGGACATATTTTGAAAAAAAAAAAAAAAACAAGAAGAGCAAGAAACACAATTTTCTCAATTGTGCAACCCTCCCTACCTACCTAAAAAGTGAAAAATAAAATAAAGATAATTAAAACTCACAAATTTTATATAATATCAAGTATTAACAAATAAAATCAACACAATTTATTTAAGCATGGATCCATAAACAAATTTTCTAATAAAACAGGCAAAATTTTAATTTGTAAATTGTAAAGTGTAAACTATATATTATGTATTGACAATCAACGATCAAACTTGTGCAAAATATAACATGTATTAACTTCGAGCTGCGAAAATAGTCCAAATTTTTTTCTCATCTAGTTTCAATTGAGATATTGAAATAAGAAAAATATTTTTAAATTAAAAGTATAATAATAAAAAATTATACAATTTCTGTTATAAAGGGTCACGTATGAATATATATATTTTATTGGGTATTTTTGTTCCCTCGTGGAAGGCGACTTAGTATAAAGAAAAGGACTAGTACGTAGCTTGCTTAATGGCCACGCAAGAAGTTATCAATATCAGTGTTTTCTCCGAGCAATGATACATCAAATAATCATATGTACTTGTTATTTATTTTTCTAACTGTATCACCTGTCTCATTAGTACTCCTTGTCTGTTCATAATAGGAAAGCGTGAACAAACATTTTTGGACAAATTAAGCAAGTTTAGAGTTAGAAGAGAAGGAAAACAACTAATTATATTTCTATACATAATATGTTTCTAAAAGTTTGATAGACTATAGCTCTTTACTTTTTATATATGTAAGAAGTTTTGTTAATTTTTACACCTTTTTTTTTTTCAATTTTCTCTCGTAGAAATTAAATATGTGTCTCTACGTATAGAAATAAAATTGATCACCAGCTATGCTAGATCTGCGGTTCACTACAACCCCTATTTATCACTACAGCAAATAATATATTTTTCAATTCCTTTTTTTGTTTTTTTGTATTTGGTCTCTTTAATTAAGACGTTTGAACACTTTTTCTCTTTTGTGCTTATTTTTTTTTACCATTTTGGACAATTTTAAAAGTAGTAGATATTGTTTGCAACTCGCCTTTTAGCTCACATATATTATTTCTGCAATTTGAAGTTGGTACATTAAAAAGTTAAATATTTGGTTTTCCCAAAACTAACAATATTATCAGACAAAAACCTCATACACGTAGGTTATAATGTAAACACAAGAGAGTTCAAAAAGGAGAAATGAAAGCATGAGGATACCATATATAATATGATAACATGATGCATCTAGAAAGTGGGCTGAGGAGGCCCAAAATAGAGAAACAGTGATTAGAAAAGATATTAGGAAAAAGAAGTGGGCCCATGTTGTCTAGAGAGAGAAAGAGCAATTAAGGAACCCATAACTGAATCCACATGGGCAACCAGCTCACCCCCATTTATTATTCCTTCGCAGTTCCACATTGTCCCCACCTTTGACACATTACTTACAACTATGAGGTATTTCGCACCAATACGCAATAACATTGTCTACCTCTACCACTGTTTACTCGCTCACTGTTTTGTACATGAAATAATATCAGGAGAATTTGGTACATTTATTTATTTTTGTAGGGCTTAGACGTAAGTTTTTTAAATAACAGGTGCTCGGTACCTTTCACTTATCTATGCAATGTAGTAGGTTTAATTTCTCGCAAAAAATATTTAAAGAAATATAAATCAGGTTGGTGCCTTAATTTAAAAAAAAAAAATGTAATGTATATTCTACAACTGAAAAATAATTTGTGAGATTGAAAAGCCCTCCTATTTTAAGATTTCTTTTTATTTAGATAATATTTGAAAAGCCCTCCCATTTTTTAAGTTCTTATTTATTTCTACAATCACCATTAATTTTGTACCTCAATAAATACAAGAACTATTATTTTTTCATCGATTCTGATTTATTATGTATCTAATAATTTGAATTTATGATTGAACTTAATTATCTTTTTTTCATCAAAAAGTATTTCAATATTACTTATATAGATATTATTGCATATTGAAGCTGAGATAATATTGTTATGCTTCATCTATATGACTTGGTTGATTTAGTATAAACAAATATGAACATACATTATAGTTTGTTGTTCGTCAGATTAAAAAATAAATAAATTCACTCTCACCGGAATTCATACATAATTTTATACTCGGAGAAAGAGGTGTGTTGGACCGACGAAAACCATCGTCACTCTATCATCAAGATCATCGATGTTGAATATAAACTGAAGTTTAGAAGTATATTTTAACCAATATTTCCCTTGCGCATAAGAGCGCTATTAATTTAGTTCTTTCATAATAGTAAGGTTCTTTAGAAAGTCTCATTTGTAATGTCTTCTTCAAATTTTAGATAGAGAGGGTGAAACTTGAAATGAATAATATAAATATGTAACTATTGAGATTTGAACTAAGTCTCTATAACTACAAAGTGAAATTCTAACTACTAGACTACAAGCACTTGACATTATATGAAAAACAAAATTAATTAAATTTCAATATACATTTTTTTATTCACAAAAAATGGGTATTCCCCACTGATTTGTCATTGAAACCAAGAGTTAGAGAAGAAGATACCAAATCTCTGGTATCAACTCCTCAAAATTACATCCATCACATATTAGTAATATTCATAAGTCTCTAACTTGCCAGACACTAAAATAAACCTACAAACATAACCAACCATACATCCAACAAAACAACAACAGTTCATATGATTTTCAAACAAATATTAAAAAAATCAAGAAGCTTGCATTTACATGTCTAGCAAATCCTCATCCGTTTCTGCTCCATTTGTTGCCATAACTTTAGCCTCTCTCATGCGCAATTAAATAATTTGTTTAAAGTACATATTATCACCTCTACATTTACACCAATAGAAATCAAAACAACTATATAGCTGATATACTAGTTATTGGTTTGCAAGCTACATTTATACTAAAAATTTCAATATACATTATTTTAAAAATTTGAAATCATAAGGTGACTAAACACTCCTAACTAATCTCTAGATTTGCCTCTGCAAAGAAACCCCTTGACTGTCTTATTTGATAATTATTCAATTCAACATATTATTAAATTGAATATTATTTCTTAAGTTGTACCCATTAGAGCATCTCCAACCCAGCAATTCGTAAAAAATTAAAAACAACTGTAAAGCACTATTTAAAAATTAAGTTCCTTTTAGTTTCTTAACCCCTCCATCCCAGAAATTGGGTCAGAGCCAATAGGAAAGAGAACAAAAGAGTCAGAGCTAATAGGAAAGAGAGATAGTACCAACATGTTCAAAAGAAATCGTTTGCTTTATAAGCAAATTTGTTTTTTTAGAAATTGACCTACAACCCAACAATTATATTAACAATTGACACATCAGATTAACAATTTAAAAGAAATTATCATTGTAGATGCTCTTAAAAGGTTATACCTTACATGACACGTCTATATATGATCAATATATTATAAACTTCAAATGAGCACTTCTTAATTAAGCATAAAATGGTTTAAAATACAATACATAATTAATTTATATATAAAATCAATGTTGGATTAATGATCCAACTGTGTACACCTGGCACGATATGAGTACAAGGAAGGGGCCTAGCATGAGAATGCTTCCATGAACAAAATAATTTGTTTTATTTGAAAAAATCCCCAGCACAGTTTACAGCTTAATGGTAGGTTGATAAACTAGCTCTATGCATGGATCGTTTAAAAATTAAAACACACAAGGAATTTAAAACCTTGCCTAATTATTTACAAATAACGCATTCAATATGACAAAATTGTTAATAATTAAAGAAAAAAGAACTTGTCGTTGATCTAGTAGCAAAGACACATGATTCTCATGTGGGAGGTAATGGGTTCGAAACCCACAAAATGAAAAAATCCTCTGTATTTATACAAAGGGTTTGAATAAAGGTGCTAATTTAATTTACCGATTATCCAGATCGGATCCGGAACCGAACTGGATCCGAATCGGAATCGATACGGATCCGATTAATTTGGGTAGGGTATGGTTTAAAAAATATAACCGGTTAAATTATGAGTACGGTTACAAAATTAATAATTTAATATCCGATCCAGATCCGACCAGAACCGATATTGTAATGGATAGGATATGAGTTTAATTTAATTATCCGACCTATAACCGAACCTGACCCGATACCTGTATAAATACCCAATAAAATGATAATACCATATATTTGCCCGTTATTGAAATTTTTTGCTCTCTTCACTGATTGAAACAAATTGGTATAAATATTTCATTTTATGGATTTTTGGAACCATACAAATTATAATTATATTATAATGATATATTACGTGAGATGTTTAAGAAATTATAATTATATTTAAACGTAAATAGTTTCTTAAATACTTGTAAGTTGTGACATGTACCTACTTCAGATCTGGACCCACTTTGGATCTGAACCTGCTCCGGATCTGGACCAGACCCGATAATTCACAAACAAGTTATGGGTATCTATCTATTTGGAAATGGAACCGACCTGATTTGAAACTAATAACTAATAAGTATATGGATCGAAATTAAGATCCGAACACTTTTAGGGTATAGATCCAAATATAATAGTATCCGGATCCTACCCGACCCGATAGCACCTCTATGTTTGAAATGTATTGGGTGGATTGATCCAAATTCATATTTAAAAAAAAAAAAAAAAAGATATCGGAGGTTTGATTTTCCTGTCAAATCCAGTTCTGACAAGTCAGTTGGACCGGATAAAATTCAACGTGAAGATCTTTTCGATTTGATTCGTTCAAAAGATTGTATATATAACTAAGTTGGTAAAAACCAAACTAAATGATTCACTGACTACACAGAAAACTTCGATTTTTTTAGGTCATTTTACTTAATTTTTATATTTTATAAAAAAAAATTCAAAAGCTTTCGTTTATTTCGAAGACCTTTTTTTTCTTCTCTTGTAAATAAAAGGAACCAAAATGCACAAATTTTTTTTCTTTTTTTTATTAACAATTAATTGGAGTTCATATTATATTATTAAATATATAAGTGTGGTATAAGCTTGTGACCAAAAGAACAACCATCTAGTGTTTTAAAAAATGTTTTCGATTTAATTTGCTTCTCACACTTAAAATTAAGTTGGCAGAAAAAATAATTTAATGACGGTATTAACTTTAACATTATTTAAATTACGGTTCAATTTGTAAATGTGATGTCTGAACTTCAATATTATCTAACTTGAACAACAAAATCAGTAGCAGAACCAAATAAAATTAACGGAATGGGGTCATTTACTATATTTCCAAATCATGCATCATGTAAATTTGTAAACGTAGGTAAATTTATTTACCAATTCTTATCGAATTGTTAAATCTGACCATACTAAATTTGCATAATTATCATGCAAATTTGTAAAATTAAAATTTTTTTGGTACAAACTCTAATGAAATTGTTCTTATTGACTCCGTCAAAAAAAAAAATTCTCCTTTGACCACCGGACAAAATATTAAAATTTCGACATTAACTAATATTGGTAGCCTTCTGGAGGAGCATTCATTACATAAATTAGCGTTCTTGTTCTTGCATGCAAAAATATTCACAATTTTGCATAAACTTTGTAATATTAAATTATACAAAATAAGATGTGAAGATAAAAAGTCAAGAGAAAAAATTACAGTCGTTGAGTCCCAATGCTAAAGTTGACTTTGTGAGGTGAATATAGGATAAGGCTTTGCAGCATTCTGTTTTTCCATCTCACTGTTTAAAATTTTTATTTACGTATATTGATAAAAAAAAATTTCATACACAGATCTCAATAATTTTGAATGATTGAGATAGAAAAAACTAAACTCTGTTTTTCTCTAAAAAAACAGCGGAGTCCGTTCCGTGAATATAGACCATTTTGACTTGGTGCAGTCTCGCCATTAAAAGGTATAACTGCGTGGCTGACTTGTTAAACATGCAATGCATATCTATTTCAGTAGACTGCTGTCTTTATTACGCCTCTTTCTAGGAAATTGTGGAATACAATATATTAGTCTTTCCATTGCATTTCTCGAATTCTATGCCTAGCTACACATTTATTATAAGCAAAATTGTACCTAGTAAATGAAAACTTCTAATTTTTATTTTTTGTAAAAAATATAAACAAAACAAATACAGATTTGATGGTGTTTTGTTTTCCTTCAAAAATAACAGGACTGATCAAAGTTTCGGTTCAAGTAGTATGAGGTGCCTGAAACATTGATTCGATCGGTTGCCCCTCTCCCCTCCTCTTTCACAGCACTACAGATGTAACAATACAAAAAATCTCATATTCGGGAGTAACTGGAAATTTGGTTCAGGTGATCTTTTGTATTGAAAGTCGGATAAAGGAATGACTGAAAATTTGATTCGGTGCCCGGTATTTTAAAATCTCACTCAAGAAAATTGAGCCAAACTAAATATTCCATCAAGGAGAGGGGAGAGATTATATTTGCTTGGGTCATGAGGTGTGCATCATTTTTCTGAGTGGCGCTGTAAAAGGAGAGTTAAATCAAAGTTTCGGTCACCTGTCTCATTTATTTTTTGAAAAAAATTATACTTGCGTACATCCCAGCCAGTCAAACATAAATAATTCCCTCCTACGAGATTATAATAGCAAAACATATATATATATATATATATAGAATCTGGCTAATATGCTACGCGTATATAAGGGCCCCTCCGTGCTACGGCTCACTTTTTGAGTTTTCAAAATTCTAACGGTCGATCCGAACCGTTCAACATGATCTCCATATGAATATGTACTTGCAAACCAAATTTTACATTTTTTAGAATTGTTTTACTATTTATTAAGCCACTTTGAAAATCGCTGATCCAATGATCCAGAAAAGTTTACTGTTGTGTACAAATTAGTGTTTTTTCAAAGTGGCTTAATAAATAGTGTAAAAATTCTAAAAAATGTAAAATTTGGTTTGCAAGTACATATTCATATGGAGATCATGTTGAATGGTTCGGATCGACCGTTAGGATTTTGAAAACTCAAAAAGTGAGCCGTAGCACGAAGGGCCCTTATATACGCGTAGCACCGTAGCACTGTCATATATATATATATATAGTAGTAGTAGTATCATGTTAGAACAGTTAAAATTTCAAGTTTAATTTGTTTGGAAACAGCCATTTCACTGCTTCAAATACAAAACCATATGCAATATATAGTAATAATCTAATATAAATTCAGCAAACTATACGTATTTTTACAATCTATATGCATTTTTTACTGTTGACCTGAAGAACAAATCCCCTCACGTTATCACAACAACTAGACTCCAAAATTTTCCTTTTATCAATAGGAAATACTGCAATTTTGCACATGCCATCCTTTTTTTTTTAAATTTGAATTGTCATCCAAGTTATCTTCAATTTTACTGTGATATTAAAAGAGATATGTTCAAAATTGCAATAAATGTGCAAACTTTATCGTTCCATGTGCTTCTTCGTTCCCATCTACCTCATATACGACCTATTCGGTGTATGAACCCACAGAAAATTTTATTTTAATATATATATAAAGAAAAAGAAAAATGGAGAAAATCCACAGAAAATTAGCCCCCATTGCTCTGGGATTGGTATTGACCTCCTACGATGTGGTGAATCCTGAAATGGATAACCATGTATATATATGGGTGACACCTTATGTAGTGTGTGCACCTGCCAGGCTGCCACGGGAAATCTCTATATTGCAATTAAGTGACCTTGTCTGCTCTAGCATATATAGTTGTTGGAAGAATCACTGTATAATAATACTATATGTCTATATGTACAGTCAATTCCTTTTTTTATTCAGTACTTTACATTCATCATATATAAAAAAGAAATTTGTAATTAATAATTAATCAGTAGTATATTTATGGATAAATATTTATTAAGAATAAAAAAATATAATAATCTCAGATGGAATTCTTAATCACAATAATGTTCCAAAGTTCTAACATTAATTTGCATTTCATCAAATATTGTGCTATAAAAAATCCAACGTAAATATTTGATATATAGCTGAGAAGATATGCCGAATGCTAGAAGAGTTGCAAGTTTAAGATGTAAATCTTTTTGAATGAATGTTTCATTCCCTTTCTTAATTTGACATCTCAGTAGAAATTTCTTATTTTGAATATGACATGCAATTGAATAAATACCAGTAGTTCTGTTTTCAACTTCATTTTACAAATTGCATCAGTACAGAGTATAATTCCAGAGAAAAATAATTGTAGAATGGTCGGAGCCAAATAAAAGTGAGCATGACTTACGTAGAAGAGCATGCAGCTGCACTTTCCACAGAACATCACGGGTGCAATAAATAAAGCAATTGCATCTTGTGAAGTAGGCTGTGAAGAATTAACTGTACTGTGTTTGCAACTTGATGGATTTTAAATTTCTTGTACTTTACATGTGCAATTGGAAGATAATGTCTTGTTCCTGTCAGTTACAAAAAAAAAAGTCTATAATAAAATTTTTCTATAATAAAATTAACCACAGATCAAATATTCTATAATAAAATTTTATTGAAAAGAAACATGCTCAATTAGCTATATAGCTTCTAGAGATTTTTGACTAGTAGACTTACCCAAATTCCATGGGAAGACCTCTGCAAGTCAATGCACCCTTTTAATTAACTCTATAACTTTGTGATTAGTTAGTCACATTTGACTCATAGCTTATCAATTTTTAGCTTTTTAGTATAGTTATCACTATGACCGACTATATATACACTTTTCTTCAAACTGATAATGTGGTTTAATAAAGTCAAAGTGATGAGTATATACTTTTGGGTGTGTCTTTTGTCCAAATTTTTTTGGATAAAGTCTGTTTAATTCGCGTCAAAATTCAAACAAACGATTTAGATTCACGAGACCGTTTAAATTATTAAATTTTAAACTTGTTCGCACGAATATCAATACAATTGGATGATGTAGACCTAATTCATATACTTATAAAAATACTGCCAGAAACACCTTTTCTTAGCTCTACAAAAAAAAAAGTTGTAGCTACTTTTTTTTTTTCAAATTGATCACGCTATATATATATATATCGGTACAAATGAAAAAGTTTGAAAAGAAAAACACAATGTATATATATTAAAAACATTTTTTCAAGTAATAATATATACCAGAACAAAAATACTCAATTATATATAAAACTCAACTGTGGTTACCGGTGTACCTTAATTGAATGCACGCGCATTTGTAAGGCAGAGAAAAGAGAAAGAGAGAGAGAGAGAGAGAACACCACACCATCACTCCACTGGTCTGACTTTTTTGAGAGGGATAGAGAAGAGAGAGAAGAGAGAAAATAGAGGGAATTAAATGAGCCTTGCTGTCTCGCTTTGACTCTTCTCGCGCGTTGTGTCAGTATACCCTTTGGGCTTTGGAGGTCAAATGGGTCTTTAATCCCTCTCCTCTATTTATACACCTCACTAACTTGAGTCTCTTTAGATCAAACAAGGTTCAACATATCATTGTCTTTGTTTGCTTGTTTGTTAGAGTCTTAGATAGCAGAGATAGATAAAAATAGAAGAGAAGAGAAATGGTGAGGCCACCGTGCTGTGACAAAGAAGGGGTGAAGAAGGGACCATGGACACCTGAAGAAGATATCACTTTGGTCTCTTACATACAAGAGCATGGTCCTGGCAACTGGAGAGCTGTTCCTGCTCTAACTGGTACCTTGCTACTCTTCATTTCTCTTACTCAAATTAATATTTTAACTTCTCTCTTTAAATATATAGTTCCTCTGGTTGTTGGTTTTTAGGATAGTGTTGAACTTTATAAAAAAAAGGGGGGGAAATATTATTTTTGCTGGTCATGCAAGTGTTAATTATGTACAATGCATGTTTGACATTGTTGATGTATGTCTAGTGAAAATTCATCATTTCAAGATATATACTATGATGGTGTTTATTTTGTTGAATTACAAGAGAACTGGATTCTTTAAATGATTGAGGTCATGAATGGATTTTTTTAGCGTCTAATCTTAATGAATAGGTCTTCACCTAATCTATGAATAGGATATAACTAGGCTTTTCTTTTTCTACATTCTTATTTGACCCCTTAATGAAATATATTGACAAAAAGTTTCCTTCTTCTTGTTTTTACTCAGGACTACAGAGATGCAGTAAGAGTTGTAGGCTTAGATGGACAAATTACCTCAGGCCCGGTATAAAAAGGGGCAACTTTACTAATCAAGAGGAGAAACTCATACTTCATCTCCAAGCACTTCTCGGTAATAGGTGCGTTAATTAAATATACAAAAATACAATTTCCTAACTATATAATGCATTAAAAATATATTGTGCTAATTATTGGGTTCTAAACTTCTAATAAAATTTCAGATGGGCAGCCATTGCTTCTTACCTCCCAGAGAGAACCGACAACGACATAAAGAACTACTGGAACACACACCTCAAGAAGAAGCTCAGGAAAGATGGACCAGTAGACTGCGAATTGGGGCCCACTGGACAGAGATCTACTTGCAAGGGCCAATGGGAGAAGAGGCTTCAAACAGATATTAACCTTGCCAAGCAAGCACTCAGTGAAGCTTTGTCTTTTGATCCCAAACCAAACGACAAATTAGTACCAAACAGTACTGGTACTAGCAGCACTGGAGAGAATGGCAGCACAACTCAATCCTCTCCATTCTATGCTTTAACCACTGACAACATATCCAAGCTTCTTGAACAATGGAACAAGGGTTCGACCAGTAATTCCGGTTCGAGTTCGACTGAGACCGAGACCGAGACGTCAGGATCGGGTTCAAATTGTGCCATGTCTCCTCAACCTATTGATTCGGTTGTCGGGTTAGGGTTGAATTTCTGTGGACCCGAGTTGTCGATGTTTGAATCATGGTTACTTGATGAGAGCATGGATCAGGACCAAGGACAATTGTTCTATGACATGTCTTTAGATTTTGATCTCTAGTAGTTTTGATTGGTATGTTTTTTTGGGTCTTTTGAGTCTTGACTTAATTAGGGTTTTCAAGTGATGACTAAAGAAAGGTCTGTAGTTTCTTTTCCTGGATGGATTAAGACATGTAAATTGCTTGAGTAATACTTCAAGGAATGTATTGACATATCCATTTCAATATTTCTAATCATTTGTCTTTTTAAAATCTAGTTTAGGATCCACGTACAAGCCCTCAACATTACCACCTTATTTGTTCATATGCTTGAAAATTGAAATAATTGTTATATAAGGATGCAAAAATTTCGTCATTTTTATTTATGGAATATGCTTCTATATATGTAGTAACTTGTAAGTTATCATTGCTGATAAAGATACACATTTATAACAGAGGGATACAGAGATCCAGAGGCGACAGTAGAATATTTTAAAAGGTGCAAATATTGTACCAAATTATTTTTGGTGTTTGTATTAATAATTTTACTGAATGTAGTTGTTTGTGATTTCCAAGATGCTTAATTGCCAGTTAATAATTTGGTAGCTTCTCATTTTTCGGTGCAACTTGAATTAATTACAGCATCTAATTATATTATCACTTTCTCCCTTGTGCCGTGCATTGAAAATGATAACATATTTACATGTTTCTTAAGTATAGTTTTTTTTTAATGGTTAGATTTCTTAAGTATAGTTAAATGTTTAATTCTTAAGCGTCTTTCTGCTTTATGTACTTCTCAGTTTGCTTATTTTGTAAGACTGATGTAAACAACATTTAACAGACCTGTGTACCAGCTGTTTGGTACCAGGTTTCTGCTAAGTGATTTCCTTTTCGGTGGGTAACCCCGCTACTTCTCAAAAAAAAAAAATTCTTAAGCGTCTTCTCCAATAAATTGTAGTTAATGCATTTTCTAGGCATATAAATAAATATGTAAAAATAAATCTAACGGCTCATTAATTTTAATCTATACTTTTTTATTAAGTCAAGTCTGAAAAACAACTCTAACGCTAATAATGTTTGTTGCTTTTAATTTAAGTCTAAATGTGTGATGTATTGATTGTAGAGGAGGGTTCAAATGCCTCCATTTTTCATGCCTCCATCATGCCTCCATTTTTAAAAACTTTAATAAGTCAAAATAAAACCGTAGGATATGATCTACATCATGTTATCTATGCACGTATAAAAAATTATGACATTTCAATTTTGTTTTGGTTATCATCAAGAGCTTGTAAAAAACGTACTAATGTGGATAATTTCTAGACGTTGATTTTTTTAACTTATTGATTCATATAAAAACAAAATCAAAATGTGATAATTTTTTATGAGCACATAGATAAAATGATGTAGATCATATCCAACGGTTTTATTTTTACTTTTAAGTTTTAAATTTTGAGTTATTAAAGTTTTTAAAAATGGAGACATGGTGGAGGCACAAAAAATGAAGGCATTTGAACCCTCCTCATTTTATTCATTTATAATTGTAATACGCAGCTAGCAATCCGTATAGGTTTTCTTTTCTGTTTGTTTGTTTGTTTGTACAACTATATAGCTCTTGATTGAACAACTATATATATAGATTGCTACAAATCCTTAATTAACCTCGCGCGCTATTAGATTTTTCGTTCCCAATTATATATTTGCATGTCAATTCATTCTGAGCTGGCAAAATATATATCTTTATCAACCTATGTATGAAATTTCAGTCATTAATATTACAACATCAAAAGTCAACAACTTATCTAGTTAAAGTCCCAAAATAAGGGAAGAATTAAATAATTAAGTTTGAATCCTCTAATTAGATAGATTGGATGACCAGTGCGGCGGGTCGCAGGAAGTGGTTGCATGCAGGAAGTGGCTTTAATTAGATAAGATCAGAGATTCAAGGGTGATGTTGGAAATCAGTTTCCACATGTCAAGAATTTTTGAGTCAATATCGTCAATTGGATATGTAGAATAAATAAACTTAAAAAGAATTCCTGAGTTTAATCTTCAACATTCATTAGGTTGATTAAATGTGGTTAATTTAAATTATCTATTTTTATCTATTTTATGAGTCGTGTTTGCATTCTAAATTTTTTCCCCAATTTATTCTGTATAAGATCGATCAAAAAATTGAAAGAAAAAAAAAAAAACCATTCTGATATGTCCATTAATTAATTGCAACAAATTAGGCTCCTCCATCTTATACAACAAATTTAAATAATAGAAGTTCAAAGTGTCTTTTTTTTATTAAAGGGCCAGCCCGGTACATCCCGATATCTTTTAGATGTTCTTTTATAGAGTCGAATATGTACGTGTCTCTATGTAGAGATAGGATTCACACTACTGCACTAAGCCCGCGACGTAGAGTGTAAGCTTTTGATTTATGAAATTGACCAGATGAACGTAATTATTTGCTGCTTAAAGATTTTTTTAATAAATTTTAAATATAAATTCAAGATTTTTTTCAATAAATTTGAGCTCGTCGTATAACTAATTTACTATTTAGATGTGACATAAACTAAAAAATTCTTGGCTCTGTCTAATACAAATCTTTCTGTTATAATCTTCTATAGTGATGTTTGTTTTTGGATAGATATAGTTCGACCTAATCGCCAGATTAGTTGACATCACAAATTTAATCTTAGCTGTAAAAGAGGACTCAAAGAAGACTCATGCATGCATGGGTGCTTTGCCTTTGCCCTCTTGGCAAAGCTTATTTCATTTAATTTCATATTTCACGTGGTTGGTATTAAATATGCCCCTTTTGAAATCTCTTATTGAAAAACACCTTTGTAAATATGCAATAATTGTCCACAACATTAATTTGATTAGGCGCAATTACTGATATTCTCACTGTACAATATGTGATAATATGTGACAAAATAATACTTAACTACACATGATGTAGGTCATCGTACATCATCAATCAGTTATAACTCAATAATATACAAAATTATAGGATTTCAAGTTTACATATGAAAAAATTAATCCCTCATTTCAAGCTGTATATGTTATCTAGGCAGTATGAATGCTAAGAATAACCTGATCTGGTTTTAGATCTATGTAAACGGTCCAAAATTCTTAGACCAAACCTGTCTAAAAATAAATAAACTAATACTAATAAATACATATGTCCTGAAGCACATGTGGTGAGTCTCTATGGTTATAACAAGACATGCTATTCATGGGTCTGTTTTCCTTTGAATTGAAAAGGCATCAGAAAGGAAGCATATGGGCATGCATGTTGCCTTCTTCATAGTGATAATGAGGTTCACTTGTAATTGGTACGTAGGCCATGCATGGATACAAAGTGAATGCTGTGTGATCTGGGCTATCTCATATGATTAATTAATGTTTCATGATTTACATTAAATTACCCCCTTTTATATTATTGACTTTTTTTTACTGGTAATGCCTTTCTGATTCTGTACGCTTCATGGACGTAGAAAAATATGTTAATTTTGATTGTGCAAGGAAAAGGAGATAAATAAAGTTACATTGTAGTATGATTGAGTTATGAGTTCATATTTCTAAAGAGCTCAGCAATTATAGTAAGCTACTTGGAGTAAATTTTAATAATAAGTTCCAAAAAAGGAGACACTATATTTGTTGCCTATGACCACCACATAACAAAAATATACTGTTATTTTTTATGAAGAGATGCAAAGTCTGAGGAGAACAATATTTTATCTTTCTATTTTTTCTGTTGTATATTCTTACAAGAGAGATGAGCCTTTATATTACCTATTTACTATTGTATCATTGGTACTCACTAATAGTACCTAACGGTAACTTCCTATAACTCTCCGATTTACAATTTTACCCTTTTTTCTATTTTACAATTCTAGCCTTTAATTATTCAATTATTTTCAACACTCCCTGTTTGAGGATTATAGATGTCGAGTAATCTTAGCTTGCTTGTGATTTCTTCAAATGGTCTTGGATCCAACCCTTTAGTGAAAACATCCGCTAATTCTCACTTCGAACAAACGGTGTTTCTATTTCCTTGGCTTGAACTTTTTCTCAAATAAAATGACAATCGACTTCTATGTGTTTGGTCCGTTCTTGAATTGTGAACCCGCTTCTTTCTCCCCAAGCACGCGTATTGCTCCTGTCCCCTTCTTTTTGTTTCCCTCATTTCCGCCGCCTCTCCCTCCTTTCTCCTTCGCCTTCCAGTGCTTCATTTTGAGGTGAGGGTGGAGAAACCAACAGTTCTCCTGAGTATGTCCCTCCTTTTGACAATTTGAGCACGTCTCACTTCCCTAATTTTGGTGATTTTGAGAGTTAGGGTTATGGCTGGATTTGGAGAAACTTGATTTTTTGGTTGCGGCGAGGCTGTGGGTCTCGTGTGCCTCGTCGATTGTGACTTGTGGACCACCCATGGCCTCTCTTCGGCTCTCCTCTTGTTGGATCATATTTTTGATTTGGGAGTATGAAGGGAATGGAATGATATTCATGATCTGAGCTCGTACGGCCTCATAGCTAGGGTTTAATCCCGTAAGGTACTCAAATATATCATCTTCTTTTTCTTGTTTTTTATTATGGCCAAGTCGGTGGTTGGCGGTCGATACGATCAGAGCTTGTCTTTTTTCTTTTAAAGAGCACCAAGGTACTCTATATGTTTTCTCGTGCCTTGCTTTTCTTGTTGAATTTCTTGTTTGAGTTGATAGATACGGGAGTGGTTATTTTCTTGCTCGTACATGTCTTTTACGGCTTGTCATAGCTCAAAGGCCATGTCAGAGAGGAGAAAAAGATCTGAAATTGATGGCTCCATGGAATTTGTGAGCCAAGTTATTATTTTGTCATTTTGGGTTCTCCATTTCTCTGCTGCCTTTTTTTCGGGTTCGGTCAGCAAATTCAGGTTTGCGGCTGTGGGCTCTTTGTTTTCTCCTGTGATGTATTATCGCATTTCTCGACCGCTGAGCGCTCTAGATACAGCCTTTGCCCATGAAAGATAATTCTTGCCATTGAGCAAAGTGTTTGTGAGCTTGGAGGTATTATTGGTAGCCTCGTGTTGCCCCTCTTGAACCATTTTGCTTTACTGATTTTTCTGTTATGAATTTTTTGCTTGTTTTGTGAATACCAATTTACTGGTACAGTATGCGGTTTTTTTTGCGATCACAGAACCTGACGCTCTAATACCATGTAAATTTTCATGAAGAGATGCAAAGTCTGAGGAGAATAATCTTTTTTGTTTCTATTTTTTCTGTTGTATATTCTTACAAGAGAGAT
This sequence comes from Carex parvula, assembly GCA_025461045.1. Classification (NCBI taxonomy): domain Eukaryota; kingdom Viridiplantae; phylum Streptophyta; class Magnoliopsida; order Poales; family Cyperaceae; genus Carex; species Carex parvula. The sequence goes on along the minus strand of JAJGRW010000543.1, from coordinate 121,058 downwards.
GAGCCTTTATATTACCTATTTCCTATTGTACCGTTGCTACTCACTAAGGGCCTGTTTGGCTGCTCCTCACAAAATACTGTTCACGTGGGAAAAATAAAATTCACTCAGACTGAATTTTTTTTTTCCCACGTGAACAGTAAATTTCAGTTCAAAAATTTCCTATTCCTATTCCTATTCCCATTCCCACTGTGCAGCCAAACAGGCCCTAATAGTACCTAACGGTAACTTCCTATAACTCTCCTATTTAATTTTATCCTTTTTTCTATTTTACAATTCTACCCTTTAATTATTCAATTATTCTCAATTAATTATGTCAGCAGTGATGTCAAGAATTAAGTCAAACTTGATAGTAAAGATGGATTGATGTCATTAAATGCAGAGAGCAATTGCCCAATGTCGATACATGACTAATTGAATATTGACAGATTTTTTATTTTTGAAAATTATATAAAAATAATATAAGGTATTAGATAGATTGCGGTGATCTTTTAGCTTTGCACGCAGGTATGGGCAGTGCTGCATAAAATCCTATAACAAAAGAAACTGAATCTTCGGTTGCCTTAGCTCATTATAATGTAAGTGCAGTCTCATTTTCTTCTCCCTTTAAAAAAAAATACTATTTAATTTATAATTAAAACCGAATCATTATTGTTTGGTTTCTTGAGAGGCCGAACTCTGGTGTGGTTTACAGTATGATTCTGAGTTTTGTTGTAGCTATTAGCCCAATATAGTCCATAATATCTCTATGACGGGAGCAGCTTGGGTCCGATGCCCATCGGACCCAAAGTGGGTCCGATGCCCATCGGACCCAAAGTGGGTTCGATGGGCTCTAAGACCGTCCGATCTGCTTTAAAGATCCGTGCGCACGTAAATTAAAGAAGTCGCGAAAGTTCTGAAGTATCTTAAAGCAGATCGGACGGTTATAGAGCCCATCGAACCTACTTTGGGTCCGATGGGCATCGGACCCAAGCTGCTCCCCTCTATGACCGGAAGAGTTCCATGCAAAAACAAATTATTAGTGGGCCGGGCCTTTTTAATACAGGCTTGTTAACATTATCCGATCCGAATGGACAAGCAAGCCTACCTTTATTCTTCTTGAATAAATAAAATAATGAGAAATAAGGACAAAGTAACCGGTCAACCGAAAACCAAACCGTGCTTGGCGCGGCAGTACGTCACAATGGAGTGGGTGGTAAACTGGGAACTGGATAAAACGATCATGACCATTGATTGGGATGATCGGACGGTTCGTTCATTGGTCCTGATATTGTACTACCACTTTATGACGTTTAGAAGTTCAAAAGCCTTGAAAGAAGACTCGTCTCTTGTCTTTTGAGAGAGAGAACGAGATATCGAATTACCTATTCTTTTCTTTCCCAGATATCAACAGCTATTTTGTTATTTCTTTGAAGACATGAGGATATTTTATTGATAAGTAGATCTTTGAAGAATCGATCAACGTCCCTATACCAGATTAGTAAGTTCCCGCGGTTCAATTTTTCTTTATTTCCCTGTTTGAGTTGAGACTTGAGAGTATTAATTTTGAGCAAAGATTTGAATTTTTTCCCAAATTGTAGTGGACCAGTTGCTATGTTAGTTATATTTGTGAATTACAAATTCGAAAATTTTGGGGGTTCAGACAATATTGTCAACACTCAACAAATTGTTCTTCTTGTAGTTTTGACTTCTAGTTAAGAGAAAGATTCCAATTTCACGAATTTCTGTCAATTTTAAAGAACAAAACACAAAAAAGAAACTTCATTTAAATTTTGCTTGGCATAAAGTTTGTTATTTTTAGCAAGGTACCATGTAGTAGTAGCTGATATTTCACTTCCAAATATTTTTTGGAAGCAATCTTTCCATAATTTGTTGAAATGTTACCTCTTTTGAATGATTTTGTGGTTCCATGTTATTATGGTTACTTTACCAAAATTTATATTAAGATATAGTTTACACATTTTAATGTAGGTATTAAATGGCCCAAAGTCTTACCAGAAGCGCCGTATACCTACTTGTGGCACTTGGCTTGAGCATCTTTTGCTACATCCTCGGTTCATGGCAGAGAAGGCCTATTGGCCGAGGCGACTTGATAGCCCGAGAAATTACCAAGCAAACTGAATATGCCTTCCCCACAACCCTAACTTTCGAAACCCACCATACAAAACCCATCTCCTCAAACAAATTTATAAACTCAACGTCTAGAATTTTTAAACCATGCGATGAGACATATACCGATTATACCCCTTGTCAGGACCAGAAACGGGCTATGTCCTTTCCGATAAAAAATATGGTTCACTTAGAGCGGCACTGTCCAAGTGAAAAGGAAAATATGTATTGCCTCGTACCAGCACCGAAGGGGTATGTACCACCGTTTCATTGGCCGTATAGTCGGGATTATGTTCCATTTGCAAATGTTCCTTATAAGTCTTTGACAGTTGAGAAGGCAATGCAAAATGGGATCCAGTTTGAGGGTAAGGTGTTTAGGTTTACTGGAGATGGGACCCAGTTCCCGCAAGGAGTTGATTGGTACATTGACCAGCTTGCTTCGGTTGTACCAATTGAAAACGGTATTATCAGAACTGTGCTTGACACTGGCTGTGGGGTACGTAGTTGCTTTTCTTTAGGTTGATTCTTTCATTTTGTTTTTGTCTATATATAGTTCTATGTGCAAATTGCCATGTGCTTGTTATATATTGCAAATAAAATCTGACCATTATGGAGGTTGAATTAAGTGAAAATGTTCTCATTAGATAGAACTATATGATGTCTTTGTCAGTATTTTTACATTTTGCACTAATAATTAAATATTCTGCTAGGATAATTTTTTTTAACTATTCAGACAACATTGGCAACACCCATTAAGGGCTAAATGGTAAATTCTGCAGGCTTATATTTTTGGGGCCTTCTAATTTTGTTGTAAAAAATTTAGGTTGCAAGTTTTGGCGCGTATTTGATGAGCAGGAATGTACTGACCATGTCATTTGCACCTCGAGATTCACATCAGCCACAGGTACAGTTTGCGCTGGAGAGAGGCGTACCAGCTGTGATTGGTGTGCTTGGTTCAATAAAGCTACCATATCCTTCTAATAGCTTTGACATGGCGCATTGTTCTTGGTGCCTCGTACCATGGACCTCTAATGGTGAGACATCTTGTATTATTATATTTTTCCCAAGCCTAAATTAAGTCCACAACTATATGTAAGCAAATCTCCTTCAATTTAGTCTCAATTGTGCAATAACTGCACCAATTGTGTAATTATGTCTTAATTAAGACTCATTTGCTTGGAAGCATCATTGACCTTAATTTGGTCCCTTGCTGTGTCAATTTGTTCTCAATTTTGTGCAATTATATCAGAATTAAGACCCAATTTAGCCATAATACACTTTTAATTTTAATCGCGCTATCCTCTCTAGATGGAATGTACATGATGGAGATAGATCGAGTACTCCGGCCAGGGGGGTACTGGGTGTTGTCGGGTCCACCAGTAAATTGGGAAAACAACTACATGTCGTGGAAGCGTACCAAGGAAGATCTGGAGGCAGAACAGGGAGAAATTGAAGAGTTTGCCGAGCTGCTCTGCTGGGAGAAAATCTCTGACATGGCCGACATGGCCATCTGGCAGAAGCCGATCGATCTACAGTCATGCTCCACTAGAAAAGGTGGCTCTCGTGTGAAGATCTGTGATTCGGCAAACCCGGATGATGTGTGGTAAAACATCTTGCTACCAATTTGTTTGTACACACTTCTTTTACTATTTTATGTGTGTTTTTACTGAAAATAAAGTATATTGCATGCGAGAATAAAGGTAAAGCATAGAACTTAAGTTCACAGATCAACCCGGCACACAGCTAGTTCTAACCAGACAATACATTAATGCGTTGGCTTGACAGCTTGATATCAAAAGTATTTGAAATCCCTGGTTGTTTTTGGGATAAGTTCTACTGATTCTAATTCAATCAATCTCAACTTCTATACCTGGGTCCATTTTTTTATTTTTATTTTCCAGGTACAAAAAAATGGAAGTTTGCATAACCCAAAACCCGACAATCAAGCCTGTACAATTGGAGCTGTTTCCAAAGAGACTCTATGCCATACCACCCAGGATATCTACTGGGGAAGTACCTAAATTATCGCCAGATGTGTACCGCCAAGATAGTAAACTATGGAGAAGGCATGTTGAGGCTTATAAGAGAGTGAACAAATTTCTTGGGACCAACCGGTATCGTAATGTGATGGACATGAATGCGGGTCTAGGTGGTTTTGGTGCTGCCATGGAGTCAGATAAATTATGGGTCATGAATGTCGTTCCTACTATTACCGATTTGGGCACTTTGGGGGTTATTTATGAGAGGGGCATGATTGGCATTTACCATGACTGGTAAATACTTGTTTTTTTTTTTTTCAAATTATGTTACTTAATGATGAATGGGAACTGTAGGTATCTACCATTAGTTTTACAAAATGAACTACAAAAACTTGGAAATTCACAAAATTTATAATAATTTACCGTGAACTTATTTTTGTCTCCAGAACTCATTTTTAGATATGCTGGTAAATTATTTCTTGTAGAATGTTTTATTCTGAGAAAACTTTAGTTAGCCTCCGAAAAAAGTTACATTGATTTTCAATTTTCAATTTTTTTGGGTAAAGTCCAATTTTATGCTTTATGTATTGGCCTGTTATAATTAATACTCAGCGTAGTTTTCTTTTCCTTCTTTCAGGTGTGAAGCCTTCTCTACTTTTCCTAGAACATATGATCTCATACATGCGAACGGTGTCTTTTCGCTGTACCAGGACAGGTAAACAGAACCTCTTTCATCCCACATTTTTCTTACCTTATCTCGAATATGGTGCATTGAAATCATGCTATCCTTCTGCAATAATACTAATTCTTCAGGAACATAGTAATTTGGTACATTTTTTAAATATTTAGAATTCTCTTTTTGTTAAGCATGAGATTAGAATTTTCTTGATGTATTGGCCTGTTAGGCTGTTATACTGTACTAGGCATGCTTTTTTAGGGGTTCTGAATTCAATATGCATAATTTATAACAAGTTTCGGGTTTTTTCTCAAGTAGAGTTGGCAGTCTGGCCTAATATTGAGCCGTGGAGCTCTCTCTCTGTCTCTCTCCAACCCAAATTTCTCTCTCTAAAATCCTAGTTTTGTACACTGTTTGAACAGGTGTAAAATAGAGGATATACTATTGGAAATGGATCGGATCTTGCGCCCTGAAGGTGCTGTTATAATCCGTGAAAATATTGATATGTTGACTGAGGTGGGAAGTATTGCAAGTGGCATGAAATGGGACATTAAGTTGATTGATCATGAAGGAGGACCCCACTTGTCAGAGAAGGTATTATTTGGCGTTAAGAAGTACTGGGTTGCCGGGAGCCAAAACACCGAAAAATAAGATAAAAAGGTTTTGATAGATTATTGATGTTCTTTTAAACTGATTTTAAGTTTTGATAGGTTAAAGGATATGGAGTAATTATTAAGTCTGCTGTAAGTTGTAGGCAGTATATATATATGTATGTAAAATGTGCATTGCTCCTCTCTAGCTGAATTTGTATAGCTGTACATATTTATTGTATATCTTGATTTTTTTTATATTTTTATTATGTACATAATTATTTAAGGATTAAGCTCTTTATCTGTATGGCCAAATATATGCGTTTTTTTGTGCGAATTAGAAAAAAACGCAATTTACCCTATGAATCCTACACTACAAGCGTGCTTTGCGGCGTAGAATCTGAATCCGAGCTTATAACAGCAACGTGGTTATTGGATTTGCTTTATGGATTCATTAGAAAATTTTGAACCGGATACATAAGGGTGGTATTGTACATTTTTAATAAAATTTGAAAGACCAATGGTTTATATATAACCAATGGTCTTCCATAAAACAGAGATAAGACCTTACATTATAACCAATTTGTTAAAAAGTAATGCCTACGGGCTTTTGAAATGTAAAAAAAAAAATGTAAAAAAGTAGAGTGAGGATATGGTACTATACATAGCGCATATTGGCAAGCATTATGGACTCAAATTTTAAGTTTGAAAGTTCTAACAGCTGATTCAAACCGTTTAACATGGTTTCTATATAAATATGTACTTGTAAAGTAAATTTTATATTTTTTATAATTTATTTACTATTATTTTTATAAATGGATAGAAAATCGCTTGATCTGAAAACTCTGGACCATCCAAAAACAGTGATTTTCTACCCATCTAAAAAAATACTCAAAAGTGTAAAATTTAGTTTATAAATACATATTCATGTGGAAACCGTGTTGAACGATTCGGATCGACCAATGAGATTTTGAAAACAAAAATATTAATATGTAGTACGAACCAATCCGCGCTATGCATAGTACCATGGCCTCACTCTAAAAAGTGTGTAGCGATTTTGACGACTGGATGATCGTTTTAACAATTTAATAGGGTTCAAAACCAGAAAAACAATCTTTGAAATAAGGAGAAAATATTACAACAACATAAAAGAGGGAATCTTTGAAATAAGGAGAAAATATTACCTCTGGTCAGCGTAGGTGCTCCTAAACTAAACACTTATCATCTAGGGGGTTGGTACATTTGCATATATTGCCTCTTTTATGTTGTTGTCGAGATATGATTAAAACTGTTCATCTGTTTAAACATATGAAATTTTAGTTTAATATCCTACGAAATGATTTTGAAATCTGTAACAAAACGAAAAGCATCCTTTTATTACAAATTACAAATTAACAAAATAACTATCGTTATTTCTATTAAAAAAATAAAAAATAAAATAACTATCGTTATTACAAATTGTTTCAATTATTAAATAAAGCAGAATATATTGATCTCATTTCCAGCACACAATTACAATAGAAAAGTTAGAGATCACCTAGAAAAGAACAAAATAGTCAAGAAGTGTTATCGAAGATTTGTGACCTGCATGTCTCTAAAATTGTCGTTGAAAAGTTGCAGCCCCATTTTATTTTCACTTTTATATTAGTCGTTTTATTTAATTAAAAGATGTTATGCCTATCTTCGGAAATGAGTATATGAGATGTAACTATAATATTAGGGAGGGCCGCGAGAAGAGAGAGCGGAGGAGTTAGCGACCTAATATTATAAAAAATAAGGATAAAAGTAGAAAGAGGAGGGTTCAATGCCTATATTTTTGTGTCTTCATTCTTTAACACTTTAATAACTCAAAATTTAAAATTCAAAATAAAACAGTTGGATATGAACTACATCATTTTATTTATGCACGTGTAAAAAATTATAACATTTCAACTTTATTTTAGTTGTCATCTTGAGCTTGTAAAAATGTATACTAATGTGGATAATTTCTAGATGTTGATTTTTCAATTTATTGATTCACATAAAAGCAAAATTGAAATGTAATAATTTTTTAAGAGCACGTAGAGAAATAACATAGATCGCATCTAATGGTTTTATTTTGACGTTTAAGTTTTAAACTTTGAGTTATTAAAGTTTTTAAAAATGGAGATATGATGGAGACACAAAAAATGAAGGCATTTGAACCCTCCTCAAGTATAAAACTGTTATTTTTTTTCTTAATATTATTTTTTAGTTTTGAGTGATTGAACTAAAAACTGGCGATATTTATAAATTACGTGAGTTTAGATGGAGAAATAAATAATTTTGAAATTTTAATGAATAAATATCTAAATGATGAAGTTATGATGGACATATATCTAAATTTCTCTCTATTGTGTTATAGAAGGTATAGTATTTTTTAAGTTAATATGCAGGAACAAAGATAGAAACATTCACATTAATTTATGTATTGATGACAGGTTAATACATGCAAAATTCAATATGCAGAAATGAAAATTTATATATTAATACATTTTAATTGATTTTCTCTGGTTTCGTATTATAACGTTTAGGAATTTTTTCAAAATAATTATGTAATTCTACGAGAACGGAGTAGGTCCGATGTCCATCGGACCTACTTTTAGGTTCAATGAGCATTATGACCGTCCGATCTAATTTAAGATTTGTGCGCACGAAAATTAAAACAAACACGCACAAATTTTAAAGCGTTCTGCAATCTTTTTTTTATGGTTGGCGGCAATTGCCGGCAATTGATATATTGATTAAAAAAGTTAATTACACAAATGTTTTCCTAATAATGCTATAAGCTCCCGAGATTAATCCAGTTAATCACAGAGTGTAAAGGCTCACTCCGAAACTATACATGGAGTTTACCCCTGGTGATCTCCCCCTCCCCGTTTCCCGGTAGGCAGTAGCCTTTTTCTCATCCTAAAGACCTAATCTCCATTTCTCAATTTCTAATGCCGTATCACCCAATAGACGATGCAACGTCTTCTCTTCTGCAATCTTAAAGCAAATTGACGGTGATTAAACCCATCGGACCTACTCAAGTGAATTTCTACACATGTATATTTTATATACTATTTTATTAGAAACTAAATGTAGACTTATTTGATAATACATTTGAACTATTCTCATATGTATAACAAGTTAACATCATTCGCATAATAAGATATGTTAAAAAATAATTGAGTAATATTTGCATGATGATAACATGAAAAAAAATCCTTTCTCTCTTCTCTCTCCTCTCTCTATCTCGCCTCGCTGCTCATGCAAAACTTACCTAATTAAATAGTTATCTTTAATATAGCTGTACTGGAAATGTTGGCAATACGTGGCAGCAGAGGTTTTCAGAGGATCTTGCGTGACCGACGTGTACGGTTATTAGCGCAGGGCCAATATTATTTGTGCTTTGAGATTCGTGTATAACATATTTTAATGATTGAGATTTTCTAAAAAAAACACTCAAAGTTTGAATACATCAGAGGATGCGAATTCACATTCTCTTTTCTGAGCTAAAATGCAATCGAATTATATTTTGGATACGGATGATTGAATCCAACCCGTTAGAAATGATCGCCTATTCCTTATTTTTGCTAGGAGTGTCGATGATATCCTTTTAACCGTTTACTCAATTCATACTATTGAATTTTAGAGGGGAATTAGAGAAATGATGAACTGTATTTCTTATTGAAAAGTTCTGATCTTTACATAGCATGTACATGAATATTTATAACCTAAAATTCCTATGTATTCTTACTAGCTGTTAGGCTCATTTTTATTTTACAATAGCTAGATCTGTTGTCTAATTAAACCCTAATCATATCCTATTTACATATATCAAGCTAGGTACCATATATGGATGCTAAGCCGATTTGTTGCCTAATTATGCCTATAATGAATATTTTGAGGCTAACATTCTAATTTCTCAACACATACCACATTTGAAAACAGTGATGGATTAGAAAATGTTTCGTTAATTATCATTATTCATTTCGTTACCCATTATCTTGATGGGTAAGGGTAAGATAAGATAAGTTAATATTTAATGTATAAGAGTAAAGTACAAATAAGACTAATTTTAAACAGATTTATATGAAATTGTTTCTACCCGATCTATACCGTATTCGTTATTCGTTAACACCTCCAATTGATGTGCCTCAAATTTTTTGAGTGCGGAGTAGGTCTGATACCCTTTGAATCAGATCTTGTCCGTAGGTATTCTTAATTGTCTGATTGAGTAATTAGGTAATAATTGAAAATTGACCTTTAACGTTCCCTGAATCGAACAAGGTAAGTATTTGTTTCTTATTTGGATACTATGCTGAACAACAAACAAATGGAGGTTTTATTATCTCTTAAATTCTATTTTCTTTTTACAGAATACAAACATTGCTGAATGACAATTTTATTTAAAGAATAAATAAATATAAATATAAATATAAAGATGGAGATAATAAATCAAAATCTCAATTAATTATCATGAAAGCATATATTAATTAGTTAAGAAATTCTTGCTCAAAAGCTAAAGTCGACTCTTAAGTTATTGCAGAGCGACAATTTACCCTTATTCTTAATTTGACTTAACATTAGTTACATATTCTCATTTTCTAATTATTTATTTCATTCGATATATTTGTTTTTGTCAAAAAATATATCTAGAACGAAGGATAACTGAAGTGACATTCAATTATGAATTGATATCGTTTCATTTTTCATTCTGTCATAATAGATAGATGAATGGTCAGATAATATTTTTTTTCTTTTTAGTGAATAAAGACTGGGAAGTGTTGAAAGTCTTTGAAAATGTAGTTTTCAGAAAAAAAAAGTAATTCAAAATTTATGAGCAAAAATTTATGTTATAGTCTACATAATTCGGGGTTTGAAGTTTTTTGTTCCGTCTTAATCGATGCATCAAATGAAACTAATGACAAGATTTAGTAATTAAAAATTAATGGAGACAACACTTGTTATTACATTATTGTCTAATAGAAAAGAATAAAACATGTCTATTTGTTTTAAAAAAAAGTTAAAAGAACCGCTTCATAATCATGAAATTATGAAAATCATTCTAATCCGACGAAACACAAACCCTTTAGATTCGGACGAAGCATAAACCCTTGGATAGGTCTGATCCAAATCCATCGGATAAGTTTCCGCACCCCTAATTTTTGCTCTCAGCGCCAAAAAAATTTCCCACGTCGAAATGAAATTCGTTCCCGCCCCTCCAATGCCCGCCAATTCTCACCTTCAGTTACAGATCCCCTTTTTTATTTCTTCCTATATTACTTCCAATTATGCCTTCTCTATCTCTATTAAATCAAAACAAAACCCAATTGGATCTGTTGCTCGCATTTGCTAAGCCATGGACATGCGAGGGATTGCCACCAAGTTGGGCTTGGTTGCATCCAAGCCATTGATCCGCAAGGCGGAGGAGCTCCGGCGACTCTGTGACGTCCAATTTAATTCCTCTATCATTGGCGTGGTACGGTTTCTCTGTCTGATTCTTTGCAACCCACACGATTTGTTACACTGAAATAGCCCAAAGACCTCCTATCCGTAAAGAAGTTTTGCAAGAGAGACAAGAAGTTGGGGATGTTTAGAATAATAATAATCGAATTTAAAATAATTTTCAAGTTGATCTTAATTAGAGGCGTCTCTTTTGGTTTGATTAATCAAGATTAAATCTTTAACATTTTTTAAAAAAGAAAAAAAATAATACTCTATTATCATCTTACTGGTCTGGGATGATTTTAACACCATTAAGAATGTTTATGTATAATACAAAAAAGAAATCTTCATGGGCAAATTCTAAGGTGCTCCCCTTAATAGGTAGGTTTAACTCTGAACTTTTGCAATTGTAGGGAGAGGTGTGCAAAGCCATTATTTGCCTGGAGATTGCTGCCTCAAGGTTAGTATACAAAGCGCACTCCAACTGTTTGATGATGTGCTATGAATTTAGGATAGATTCATGTGCATCCCTGAAAAACAAAATTATCCTATGTGCCCCTTAACATGTGAAAATGCGTCTCACATGCGCATCAAAACTATGAAAACTATCAATTAATGATTTCAATTCTTCTCAAAATATGACCAAAAGACACTCATATTGCGATTGCTGAGAGCTTGAGAGGTTATCATTTGTAGGTTTCAAGTGATATTTGATAGGAAGAGGGCAATACAAATGAGTGGCATGTCAGAGAAGGCTTATATGAGATCATTCAATACAATGCAAAATAGCCTTGATGTCAAGTAAGAATTATTTAATTTTCTTCACCTTTTTTTAATATATGACAATGTATACCTGTGCTTAGTCCAACTGCTTGCACTGTCCTATTAGAAATGCTACTTACAGTAAATTTATATATCCCGGAAGTAAACTTTGTGTAACAAAATAATGAAGGAATTTTCTGAACAGTGAAAGACTAATAGCCACTGACTCCATAAATTATGTTATTTTGTAGGATAACACTTGACGTGCGGGAACTTGCAATTCGATTCGGTTGTGTTAGACTAATCCCTTTTGTTCAAAAGGGACTATCCTTGTAAGTTTATGTATATCCTTTTTCTTTAAATAAATATCCTTTCAGTAATCTATACTTGTGTCTATACTCTTTGAAACATTTAATACAATCCTTTCTCTCTTTAGGCTATGCAATTTTTCTTTAAAAAATTGCATTGCATCTTGGGTAGCTCTTATTGCCACATTCAATCTTCGTTTCTATATTTTAATCTGCACATATTAATTAATAAACTTTATGGTTTATAATTAAGGTATAAAGAAAGGTTTCTGGCATCTTTGCCGTCTTCACGAAGAGCAAATACTGACTTTAACCGACCTGTATTTACTGCTGTTGCATTTTACTTGTGCGCCAAAAGGCATAAGGTAATTTCAATTTAAATAAGTTAGTATTGGGGATTTAAAATATAATTCTTGTTTACAAGGAAACAAAAAGGAATGATGAAATTGGGTAGTAAATGGCGACTATCTGGTATGGATCTGGTACACATTTTCTTGCAATTTGGTATAATCTGACAGTGTATGTGCAAACAACTCTAGAGATGTACAATTTTGTTAAAGGTATTGTTCTTCTTTTTTGTTTTTTTTTCATTTTTTCAGCTTAAAGTAGACAAGTCAAAGCTGATAGAAGTATGCGGCACCTCAGAATCTGAATTTGGCACTGTAAGGGGTCTTCTATGCTATGCTACATTTCATCTATAATGTCCTTGCATATATATTATGGAATTAATGGTTCTTAAAATACACCATAGGTTTCAACCTCGATGAACGATCTCTGTTTTGATGTTTTTGGGATTACAAAGGAAAAGAAAGATCCAAAATCTGTCAAAGGAAATAGAGGTACTTCACTGGCTTTCACCGTACAAATTCATGATTGTCCCTGTCATGAACCCCTGACAGCGGGCCCCTTAATTCTCTCTCTTTTTGGTTTGGGAGGTCTCTGTGCAACATTATGAAATAATAAAACATGTAACTTACTGTGGCAGAGTTATTGGACGTGTTGCCTGGCAAAAGGAAGCATGAAGATGAAAGCGGTTTCTCGTCTGATGATTCGTCAGTCGATGATGAGCCTGATCTTGATGTAAGCAGTTTATCTGGTACTTAATGGTACTGTACTTGTATTGGATACACAAAACTCCCAACATTATGCATTAAATTTAACCTAATTTGCCTCCAGCAACCTCAATTATGCAAATTGTGGTACTGAAAAACTTCAAATTGTATATCAAAACCCTTGTTAACCCAAGTCTTTCTGGCTTTTAATTGTGCAATTGTGAAAAACTGAAACCGTATGTAAAATTGGAACTACATTTTGCACCTCTTTTACTGAAGGATTAACATACTGGATCGGTGGATCACTTACTGGTAAGCAAGTTATTTGGCCAATATGAGCTCACTTTTAGTTTTTTTTCTCGTAAAAGTTCTATGATATACAAAATTGAGAATCTTGGTTAATTTTTCTTTTGAAGAACTGAAACAAAAGTGTCAGTCTTTGCTGTTGCTTCATATGACAGTTATGCAATCCGAAATAATACCAATGCAGATCCAAAAGATAGTGTATCACTCTAGAACTGTTCCTGTATATGGGGTTTCTTACTCTTGTTGTAATTGGCAGTTACCGACATACAAGAGACAAAAACAAGTGGAGAAACATGCCTATGAAGAATGGAAATCAACTGTTATTTCCTCAAATAAGAAGACCAAGACAGGTTTATTTTACTTCATTTATTTGTAATTGCACATGTTGCACTAATTTCTTGCTCCCCCTCCCCCCTTGAAAAAAAAAACAAAATTAATAGATACAGATTCAATAAGAATTAGAAGAATATAACAAAAAAAATCATTTCTAGGATAATTTGATGAGTACCGTCTACTGAAACTTTGACTAATGTAGTAGTAACAGATAAGCATTTTGGAAAAGTTTAAAAAGAAGGCAAGTTGGAAAAATTGCTACTCTCTGAAATCATAGGATAATTCTTAAGTGTTTAGCTTATATTATACCTTTGAATGTTCAAAGCAACAGTGTATTAGAATAGTATGAGAAGAATGCCAACCTAGTGCAATTGGAATAGTGCACATGGGGTAACTTGGAATAGTGCTAATTTGAAGAGACCTCGGTTCTCTATTGCAAATAAAGGCTGGATTAGCAGAATAGCTTTCTAATCCAGCACTGTTTTCAAATTTCGATTGAACGGTCAGATTGCAAGCGAAACAAAACAGTAATGCTATTCTGGGAATATAACTATTCTTGACAGACCAAACATACCCATGTAACTATTTTCAAACTTTAAGTGTTACTTGAAAGATTACTGCTTTATATGTCATATTAATTTTTCCTTTTTCTCTTAACAGCTCCTACCAAGCGGAAAACGCAAGCTCGGCTTAATTTTGAAAAGAAGCCTTCTGAATCTGATTTTGTTCAGTCATAGAAATATCAATGTGAGATAAGTTGCGCAATTTTGCCATGGATAGTGGATCTCTTTCCCTGGTTTCTTGACAGCTGAAAATGTAAGATCTAATTCTGTTTTGTGTCTTTCTCAGGAAATGTTAACTTTCCATCTAATTGAAATCCGATAATTGAATATATAGATTACATTTTGCTTCTAAGTTTCATAGTCTATAGTTTGTAATGCTTGAAAATTCTCTATCTGATGTGCTTTAATATTATCTCATTTATTGGTTTGGTTAGTACCTCAAAAAAAAAATATTGGTTTAGGGTTTAGGGTTAGGAAATTCTACTTGAATTAATAGTGTAGGCCCATTTTTGTTTGCAGTATAAGTTAGGAAATAAAATATATATTATCGCTATAAATATTAATGCCAAGTTGATACCAAATAATTGGTATTCAGCTATATTTTGCGCTTGATTTAAGTCGGGTGTTGTTGGGGCGTTTTTCTATTTTTAGGTTACAACGGGTGTTATGTTCAAGATTTTTCTTGTCGTGTCTTTTGGGTACATGTTCCAATTTTGGTGGTATAAAATGAAATGAAGAAATTTAGCCTTAAAATTCTTGTAGTTTATTAATTATTGTTGCTCTGATAAATTATTAATGTACTTCTGAAAAGGGATTTTATTTTTACTTCGTATAAACTGAAATCCAAAATTTGTTTAGTTTTTTTAAAGGTAAATCCTTGCTAAATTTATCATTTATCTATACGAATCCTAAACATCAAAGACTTTTCAAGAAGTTTGGGTCGCAACAAATATATATTTACTGTTTTTATAGTACACTTAGCATTGTCTAGTTAAGTCAGCGTAAGTTATTTTTATTTAACAATTTAAGTGAAGAATAAACTTCTTATTCCTCTACTTAAGTTACAACCAAACACAGACATTGCATCTATTCTCCTTTACTCGCCAGCCGAGATTTCTGTTTTTTTGCCAGTCCCTATCAATTTTCAAACAAACTTCTCCAATTTTGTTCCTAAAGTGGAATCCCGGCATAACTTAAAGTTATCTCACTTAATTATTTCTCTGTGTAAGTACGAAAAATTGTCTTATGTACACAATTCCGGATAAATTCGTTCTACTATTATTTTTACTAATTTAATTTGTTTTTTGATCAAATTTCATATCCAAATAATATATCAATTTACTGCATGTGCATAAATGGTCTCAACTGCAAAATAAAAAGACTGGGACTTGGTGGATAGTCAACCTCGATATTTTGGTTTATTCAATATAACAAATTAATTAAATACCAGGAGTCACAGTGTTGGAAACGACTAAGTGGCGTCTTATAAATTTCTAATTTTCTTCACAAAATAGGCCCATTAATTATTTCATAAGGTCTGGAAAAGTTTAACATTATGGAAGGTCTTTCATACTGTTCGATTGTTTTTTTTAATGTCATATAATCAGAAATATACGATGCCGCTTTGTAATTCAGAAATATTGATGCAACTTTGCATTTTTCGACATAATTGCTCGATTTCTTGGACATTAGCTATCAAATAAAATATAATAATTCAGAATTTGCAAGATTATTTGGCGAAGTCTAAATATCTTTGTATACTATACGCGTAATCTTCTCAAATAGTTTGTTCTTTATACAAATAATTGACCAAAATTGTTTTTAGACAATAACGAAATAAATAACTTTTTTAATATCTTTGATATTATTCTCAAAATTCTCGATTATTCGGTCTAATACGAAAATTATTCATATGAATGGTTAACTCACATTTATTTTTCCAACTTGCTCTGAGAAGTATTGGGAAAAAAAACATTTAAGTATCATTTGAAAATTTTATTATTATATTTATGAGTCCTCTAAGATGATTTCTCCCGATAGACTAGAGTCTATAATTCAACTCCATCGTGGCATTATTTATTTTAATTAACTGTATTTGCTTTCATTTGTGCAAAAAAAAAAATATTTTCTGACACTAAGTTGTGTCTGTTACAGTTACTCGTAATTTAATTTAATTTTTATTTCGATGCCTAAGATTTATTGAAGTATAATTTGATAAACCGCTCTTTTTATTTTCCAAGCACCGAAATATGCAATTTGATGATCAAGTTTTTCAATTTATTCTGATATTGTCAGTGTCTAGGAATTTAGATTCATGAAAAAATGACTACAAAAACGGAAAAAAAAAATACCCGGTTAGGCATAAAAAATTGACGAACCTTTCATACTAATCTAATACATTTTATTTTTTTTATTGAGCCTTATAGGCTCCTAATTACACGAATTGTTTACCCACATCAAAAAATTAATAAAAAAGAAGAAGGAAGCCATATCATAACAAGGAGGATTCAAATGTCTTCATTTTTTTTTGTCTATATCATGTCTCTACTTTTTAATTTTCTAATAATAAAGTTATAAAATTTATGTGTCAAAATAAAATTATTAGATGTGAATTATATTATTTTCTGAACATGCAAATAATTTAGGAACAGGCCACTTCAGGTATCGATCGGTACCTTAGAGTATCTACATCCCTGGTACTATTAGAGTTTTTAATCTAGTTTCAGGGATGTGGGAGAGTTTCTTATTTAGAAACTATGCAGTAAAGTTTCTTATTAAGAAACTGTTTATAAACTCCATCATGATCAAATGATTGGCTCAAATTATTTCTTTTTTTAATTTGTTGCTGACGTGACTTAATAGAAACTCCAAAATTAATTTCAGAAATGTGAGAGTTAAAAATTTTAGAGACCTTAATTTCTAAAAAAAATTAACAGTTATTTAGAAACTCATTTGAATTGCTGGGATAATAGATGCTCTTACCCTTTGTTGTTGACCTTCCCTTTTCATGCAGAAACAGAGGCAATGCTATTGGCTTTGTAGTATGTATTGGATGCGAGATGTGAGAGTATCTTCTATATTTTTACTGATTGCAAAATATTGGCTGAGGCAATTCAGGAACGGGACATCACAAAAATCCCGTTTTGGAGAGCAGAGGAGTCAGTAATGAAATGCATCAACTGGTATCATGCGAACCAGTGGCGTAGCCAGAATTTGAGTCAGGGGTGGGCAAAAAATTTCGAGTTACCGGGTTACCGGGTCAGTGGGTAAAAATAACTTATGTACTTGAATCATTTTAATCAATCTCATCAAATTCTAAATCAGATTTAAACATAAATCAAGAAAAACATTAACACTCAACAATTTTAGTCAATTATCAATCACAATTTGCAATTTAATTTATTCGATTGGATTGCAGTATTGAATTGTCAAAGAACCGGGGTAGACAATTTAATTTCCAAGAGTAGGCAGGCCAACATATTTATACTACTTCATACCCAATTTTGAAATTTCAGGAGTAGGCAATTGCCTACCCCTGTTACATGGTGGCTCCGTCACTGATGCGAACCCACATAGGCTGCTAGTGCTAGTACAGTACGTGAAAAGAGAGGCTGTAAAAACCCTACATAACATGGCTAATTGGGAAAGGAGAACGGGAAAAACAGGGAAAGGCACACCTTTACAATGTTTTCTACCGCAAACAGAGGTTGAACAAAGCCTCAATCCGGTTTTCTTCAGGATGCAAGGAAACGCACAAAATATTTAGAGTTGCTAAAATGCCTCTGGTTCTAGCATTTCTTTTTTACTTTGATATTGTTAGTTATTTTTCCAGTATTAAATTCTATGTAATATGTAAACTTTTGATGTAGAAGTAATATCTGTTGGATTGTGCAATAATCTACTTATCTGTTTGACTAGATTTGCAAAACATATATTTGTTGAATCAGTTTCTTGTCTTGAGATATTGTGCAGGTTCATGACGATATAAATTACCACATATACATCAAGGATGCATGATCAATTGCTATACTTATCAAGGATGAGTCATAAAGAACAAAACACTAGACTTAGAAGCATCACCTCAAGATTAGGTTTAGATATCTGTAAAATTGATAAAGTATGCTTGAGAATGTGCTAATTTAGGCTAACCGTTGCGATGGTTTAATTAAGCGTCGTAACGGTTTAATTCAATTCCTCAAAACACAGCCAAATCGATTTAATTCATTGCAACACTCAAATGACCGTTGTAACGGAATAAATCAAGTTTTGACCCCAAAACTTCCAGAGACAACTGTTATGACAACCGTTGCAACGCTTAATCTTCCGTTGTAACGGTTGATGCCAGATACCTTATTTTGTTTCTCTCTCTATAAATAGAGCAAAATATAGGTTTGGATTATTACTCGAGCCGCCCCCTACTGTAATATTTCGAATTCTTTTCAGATCTAGAAAAAACCATTGTTACTTGTGCATACAACTTCAATATTCATACAACAATCTCAAGCATACTCAACCACAATCAATCTTGTGTAAGAAGTAAAGTGATCCGTGTGTGATCATCTTGTTTGTTTCATACATTTGAGCCTTTTAGTGCTCGTGAGCCATTTCCATGCTCGGACCGAGTGATTTCTCAAGTTTTGTAAGGGCTCACGATTCCACATTGTACTCCTTTCCCATTGGGTAAAGAAAGGCGCGCCATCTCGAAGGTAGCGAGTTCTGGAGACGTAGGCGTTAGTGCTGAACTCCGTAAACAACTCTCGTGTCAAGTCTCTTAACTCTTCTATTTATTTACGCACACTTGATTAGTTTAAAGTTATTCTAGTTTCCGTCAAGAATAACTCATACACATTTTAGTTAAAAGAACTTAGTTTTAATTTTTAAAAGACCCCATATTCAATGATGCCTAAGGACTTTTCCTCAAAAAAAAAAAAAACTCCCCGAATGAGGGACAAGTAGATTTCCTTCACTTTACGGTTTGAGATTAACTCTCAACCGCTTTGAGATTCGGGCTAGCGCAGGGGCAATATTATTGGGCTGTGAGATTCGTGCCAAGTTAAAAAGAACGGTCCAAATTCAGTAATTGTAAAAGATTCTCTATTACGGTACTGGGAGGATGTGAATTTCCAAATGAGTAGGTATCATTTGGGGATTCAGATCAGTTGAAATCCGAGATCCATGAACAATAATCCTGAAATCCGAGATCCAGCCGTCCAACTTTTTCTGTGCACACATCTCGAAACAACTGATTTTTCTGTGTACGCATCTCGAAACAATTCAATAACTGAATTCGGAATTCCAAAGATTTTAGAGTTATTGTTGATGATCTCGAATTTCAGCATATTTGAATCATCATTTGGAGGTCTGTCCAGAACTTTTTTTTTTTTTGAATAATCTGTCCAGAAATTATTGATCTCCAGTTTTCTCAATCACTGGAGAAATCCCGTACTTAGGGCAGGTAGTAGTGGCGTTGGTTTTCCTGTTTGGTGGAAAATCAGGAATCGATCGAATCCCACTGTGTGATGGATGATGGGATTCTCGTGCGGTGAGGTAAAGCAGGCTTCTCATATTTCCATCTTCATGCGCCCGGTGCAAATAAAATCGAACATGAACTACAATTATATATAGTCTCCTTCCTAATAGATGTATTTTTTCTATTACTAATTTGCATGTTTTTTTAGGATAAGATCCATTAATTATAAATTGAGTAGAACTAGGGTGTGATGTGCTCACCAAGCCCTTTGGTGAGCACACCTCCAAAAACCGTATTTTTAAAGTTCAAATAGTTGATTCGAACCTTCCAACGTGTTCTTCATATTAAAATGTGCTTGGAGACCAAATTTTACATTTTTTGAAAATTTTTACTATTTTTCAGAATTTTTGAAAATCATCACTTTTCATTAAATAAAAAAAAAATTCAAAAACCACTGATTTTCAAAAATTCTGAAAAAATAGTAAAAAATTTCCAAAAAATGTAAAATTTGGTCTCCAAGCACATTTTAATATGAAGAACACGTTGGAAGGTTCGAATCTACTATTTGAACTTTGAAAATGCTGTTTTTGGAGGTGTGCTCACTAAAGGGCTTGGTGAGCACATCACACCCTAGTTCTACTCTTATAAATTAATGTTTATAATTTTGATATTCCACCAAATATAATTTTTAACATCAAACTTCAACTTTGAAATGTGATATATATGAATATATTCATATCACGCAAATAGAAAATACAAAATTTGATACAAGTTTTATTGTTCCTCAAATAACTACGATTCATATTTTCAACAATTTTGTGTAATTCATCGAATAACACTCAAATAGCATAATTTTTTATAAACGGCTAATCTATAAAGTCAAATATATTTTAGTCTACATCCGATATTTTTTTGAATTAATTAAAAGTGTTATCATAATTATCAAATTAAGTCATTTTATCTATAAATTCAAATATTTTCATTAACTTATATCGAGGACATGACTATTAAATTACCATATTATTGTAACCTAATTGTCTAATTGTTACAAAATATATGAATACAGAATTTGCAGATCAGCTTTGAATCAGGCTCATGTTAAATTGAATGTGATGCATATTGAATTATTATATTTTTAATTTGTTATAATTATTTTGACTATAAAATTAACTCATGTTATCAATAATTATAAAAATATCATCTGTAGACCGGGGTTGCACCGGGCTCAGATGGATGAAGAAACGAAGATTTGAAGGATGGAACGAGAAAAGTAGAGGAGAAACACGTATAGACACGAGGTGAGAGAAACGGCGTGAAAAGCAGGGTGGGTGGTGGCCACACGCTGGAGCGTGCTACCTCCACACTCTTTGCCATCCTCTCTCTGGGCCCCACCCATCTCTATTGTTTCCTCCAAGTCTCTCTCCCTCCCTCGAAAAAAACAAACACGACCAACGAGGCAATGACTACGACTTGCTTAACAAATCCTCCATTTTATTATTACTTTTTAGTTTTTACAAACTAATAACTTGAAGAAAATATAAGAAAAGAGATACTTACTTGCTTAAAACCCTAATCTATTATTTTCTCTCTCTCTTTCCCCAATTTCTCTTTGCTATTCTCCTCAACAATTTAGCGATCGATCTAGCTCAAGGCGCGCTCAGATCTGACTGGTGAAGTTGAATTGGTTTGTTTTAGGAAATTGAAAATTTGGAGATGGTGACGGATGATTCATCTCCGGCAGAGACTAGTGGTGAAGTTATTGGTGATAAATCTATTGACGGGTTTGTTCTCTTCTTCTCTATCTGTAATATGCGATTCAATTTATCAATGAAATTCTTCTAGTTAAATCTGATACTTTTTTGTTAATTTAATTTATTTTTTATCAGATTAAATGTATATTGAGTTTAGGCATGCTTTACAGAAGCACCCCTTTTGATTTTGGAAATTTTAAGTTGTTTAATTTTATCTTTTCATTCAGTTCTTCTCCTAGAAAGAAAGGCCATGGAAAAGTACCAAAGAAAATTCATAAAGCAGAGAGAGAGAAACTCAAACGCGACCAATTAAACGATCTTTTCTGTGATCTACATAATATGCTCGGTATGTTTTTAATTTGAGTTGCTTTCGTTTAATCAGTCCGGTTGCCAGTAAATAACAGTACTGAACGTGACTGGTACATGCAAATGTCTGGTAGGCATTCGGCTGATAATATGCTAGAATTCTTTCATTGAAAAAATAAATTGAGTTAATTCCAAGGAAAAATTGGAAGATATTGATAAAAAGGGAAAACTAGAAAACTTTGTTCTAGTGGAGTTTTAACTCGTATTATTCAAGATACAAAAGTAGTGTATTGGAGGAACTATCTATTTTATCAATCCTGACACTTGTTCCTATCAAATGCCTCAACCAAATTCTTCCAAATGAGAATTTTTTTTTCTTCAATTTTGCAGAGACTGATAAACAAAATAATGGAAAGGCAACTATACTGGGTGATACTACTAGAATATTGCGCGAACTGTTATCACAAGTAGAAACGTTGAGAAAGGAAAATGCTGCTTTAGTAAAAGAATCTCATTACGTAAGTATCTTCTTTTTAAACTGAGTGTTCTTTTTTATTTGCAAATAAGCAGTGATTTCGTTTTGGATTTGTTTATTGCCATACCTGAACAGTACAATACCATTTTCCAAAATTAACCCAATTTTAGCACTCCATTGTGTAATAAAGCATCATAATTACAAAAGAAGGGAATCATTTGTCTAAGCAAAGACAACTTTGAAAGAGAAAAAATGAGAATATTTTATGAGTTATTTTCTTGAATAGGTGACGCAAGAGAATAATGAGTTAAGAGATGAAAAAGGAGTTCTCCAGTCCGAAATCATAGAGCTACAAAACGAGCTTAGAATGCGATCCATGCGCATGGGTGGTTTTGATCCGCATCACTGGCCGCACAACCCTGCTATCACTGTACCCATGCCGGCAGCAGGCCCTGTAGCTATATCGTCTCTCCCCATTGTTCCTTTGCCACATCAAGCACCAGCTCGTCCCATTATGGACCCGGTCTACCCTGCACCATCTCCCCCCAGAGAACTCCAGCTCTTTCCCGAAACAGCTGCAAGGCAGGAGAGAGAACTGTCCTCTCCAGTTTCTTCTCCAGTAGTGCCTTTGACGCATGTTAGTAGACCTCATGCGAGGTATTCTGGTCTGGGGGACCCATGGACAGGCCAGCTGCTTGCGGGTCGGGTTAGACCCGAACAAGAAGAACGGTATAGCAGCAGTGTCGAGGATGGTTTAGATAGGGCTTGACTAATTAAGTGCCTGTTGTTGTGATATAGAGAATGTTGTTATAATCTATGTAAGAGGGGGATATGCCGATATGGGATGTGAATACAAGGCAATTTCGTTAGAGGATTTACTTTTAGTTAATTAGTTGTATGCTTGTCTATTTTTGTTTTTGTTTTCCTTTTATTTTCTTTTTTGCCTGTTATCGGGTCCTTGTGTTAATTTCCTCAATTAACTTTAGGTGTTTGCTTTAGTGAACTGTTAGAGGTGCGCTTTCAAAGGTTTAATTTTAAGTAACATAATGGGTTGCTTAATTTTGTGAATTAGGTGGTACAAGTTGCAAGCGCACTTTCTCCACAGGCAGACAATAACGGGTTAGAATCAAGATTAAACAATTGCGAAAATGCTGTCTTAATCTGCTTCCTATTGAAATATAGTGCGTGCTGTAAAGAGAGCAACGTTTTGTCTTCGGGAAAGTTGGATATTGAAATTTGTATTGGTATCTTGGCAATATTTTGTCATCTGTCTGTCGTGTCAATTGTTTAATGTTTGTTATGTTTATGTTGAACTTTGATTGTTTGTACAGTTGTAATTGCATCACTTTAATTTTTTTTATGCAAACATAAATTGTTAAGATGAGAATTATGAAATTTGTTTAAAAGTCTAAAGTTTTGTGCGTAAAAGAATAATTATTTTTCATTTTAAAATTTGCTAATCAAAATATTAAGGTGGTGGATGTATAAGTTTGTTTTAGTTGCCACAAATAAGACTATTATGATTCACATCAATCAATGATAACAAAAAGTGTAAACCTCATTGGAGACACCGACAACCTTATATTCATATGATTCTCTTTGATGTGTAGTTGTGCACTTATATAGTTATATGAGATGTATATATAAAAAGAGGAATTGGCACCATAATTGCAATGGCATGGATCTCAACCACGCACACCTCATAAAATATTAATATAATAAGTTTTAGAGTCCATCTTGGAGGATTGATTTCCATAAATAACCCGGATTTGTACCAAATTAGGGTAGGTTTGGGTGAGCGAGAATAGCTCTATTTTTAGAATAGTAGTGCTATTCTGAATACAAATCAATTCAAACCAGTGTTATAAATAGCATGCTATAGTCAAAGATGACTTAGTTAGACTTGTTGAGTTAGCAGAGAAGGAGCCTTGAAGCATCTGCCACAGCTCTCTTGAATTCTTGGAAGAGACAACCTCGGCAAGAATTTGCTCAGAAAGGGAAGATCGAAGCCACCCTAGGAGTAATTGATCTTGTTTGTGCCATGAGAGATAGGCATTGTTGAGATGGGAGGTTGAGTGGTCTCCTGTGGTGGTAGTGATGGTGGGAGATGGCAGCAAGGAATCAAGAAATCGATAAAGACCATAGCCGTGAAGAATTGGAATTATCTGCGATTGCCATGCGAGATAGTTGTTCTTCGTCAGCTTTGTAGCAATTGGGAGATTTAGAAGAACAATTGTATTATTTGAGGATGTAGGCGTAGAGATAGTAGAAGAGTTGTTGGAATTAGGATCACTCTCCATTGGAGAGCCTCTGATGCCATGAAACGCTTTGTAGCAGTAAGAGAGAAAATTGAGAAAAGAGGAAATTTTGTTTAATTTGTTATAAGTACTATCGCACACGCTCAATCACATCAGGAATCAACTCAACCTTTATTTGAGTAAACTTTCAATCACATCAGGAATCAACTCAACTTTTATTTGAGTAAACTTTTTACTGTTTTACCTCACTTTGTCCCGGGAGCTAACACTATATGTTTCCAATCACATCAGGTATCAACTCATGTTTTTTATTATATATTGACTTGTATTGTTACAGAAAGTACTATATATAGCCAATCATACAAGGTGCAATGTAAAGGGAACTAAGCTAATAACTAACTCAACAAGTCTAACTAATTAAGTCATCTTATCATATAGCGACGCAATAGCGGTGCTACAGCGTTTTCAGATCTTAAACGCTAAGTTATGAGATAAAAGTGCACTATTTCAGCTATGACCACAAACTCTCAAATGTATTGTTCTGCCTTTGTTAGATTGCTTAAGCAGAAAAGAAAATAACTTCGAAATTATAAAATGTAGGAACAGGCCAAGAGAAGAATAACAACTTTTGACCCGACCCGATGGTTCAACCCATATCCGACCGAAGAATGACTGTACTTCTATCATCATGTGTTGGGTACAAATCCAAATATTTTCACACATCACGGATCAACCAGCGACCCGACCCATTTATATTTTTCTTGTTTTTTTTATTACTTAATGAATATTTTAGAAAAAAATTAATGTTTTGTGTGGTTTAAGAGAAAATTCTCCCATATAACTTAATCTTGCGACTTCAACCATAGAAGACAAGCTTCAAACACTAGACCTAATACATTTCGTTGTCAAGGTTATAACATATATTATATCTAATACAGAGTGAGGTTATGATAATATGCATATTAGGATCGACATGTGCTATAGATTCATATCTTTAAAAATAAAGTTCTAACAGTCAATCTGAATTGTTAAACACAATTTTCATTTTGTATCAAAATGTACTTGTAAACAAAATTTTATATTTATTTTTTTACTATTTTTTTATATAGGTATAAAATTGCTCCTTTTGGATGGTCCAAACTTTCCAAATCAATTCATCTTCTACCTATTTAAAAAAATAGTATAAAAAAAATCTAAAAAAAAAGTAAAATTTGATCTGCAAATATATTTCCATATGAAAATCACTCTGAACAGTTTAAATAAAAAATTGAAGCAAATACGATTTAAATCTATGATCTCTTTTGTATGGTGTTCCAATAGAATATGAGCTCTTTTGAGCTTTCCTATTTGTGTTCCTTTGGAAGAAACAATTCTTTGGGCGAAATTTATGCATATTAAAATTCAATTTAAATGCGCAAACAGTTCGTAAAAGCACAAAATTATCAGCTTTATGGACACGAAAAGCACAGCTAGATCGTCTACAATTCTACCACAATCTATTTAAATACCACCATAAGTTAAGAAAAAAGAAAAAGAAGAAACACACCCTTATAATTTATAAATAACAAAAATTAATCACTCTTCTCCTTCTCTTCTCTTCTCCAGTCCACTCCTTTCAATGATTGTCGATGTTGTTCTGGGCCCACACGACAGCGGCACGTGCAGCTTGAGGTGCGCCTGGGAAATCGAATTCCGAGACGATCAGAGCGATAAATTCGAGTCGGATGGTCTTTGGATTGATGGTCTTGATCCAAAACTCAAAGATTGAGTTACTTTAGGGATTCGGACCCGTTCTTTTGAATTCAGATCCAGTGAAGTAACTCAATCTTTGAGTTTTGAATCGAGACCATCCGATTCGAATCCGTGAAAATCCATTACCAAAGTGAGCACACACATTCTGACAACGAAATCGAATCCCGAGACGATCTAGAGCGACAAATTCGAATCGGACGGTCTCGATCCAAAATCCAAAGATTGAGTTACTTTAGGGGATCCGGACCCAGTTCTTTCTCCCTTATAGCATCTGCCGTGTCAATTAAAGGGATAACCATCAAGGTCCCGGGCCCACCATATTCAGTGCGCAGAAAATTGTTCAATATCTGCCATTTTATATAGTAAAATAATAAACATAATTTAATAAAGAAACAAAAATTAATAAAATTAAAGATGAACAGTTATTTTCAAGTGAGCCAATATTGACTTTCTTTGTCTTAATAGAAAATTATTCCCAATGATAGGTTTCCATATTGCCCAATATATGACTGAAATGCATGTAATCATATAGAATTAAGAAAGATTAATCATATTGTAGCGCATGAATTAACGCATTACATAAGAAATAAGAAACATCCAAGAAATGTGAAAATAATTGAAAAACAGATTCAGCTGTTCAGCGTACATGAATGGCAAATTGTCAATATATCAATGCCAAAAAGAAAGCTCTACAACCTTCAAATTTAGAAAAAAAAAAGAACCTTAAAAAAGGAAGCTCTACTTTCTAAAATCAAATTAAAGACACCAACTGCCCCAACTATTCAGTGTCATATAAAAATAAAAAATTGAAAACACATATTGCAAATAAATGTAATGCCTATATCAATGAATTTAGCGGAAGCACAAAGATAAGTTTTTGGGTTCAAAAAATAATGTCAATTTTCAGGAAATTCTTCACTAATCTTCGTCCTAATTTACCAGTCCTGAAATACAATATTTTTGCAAGACCTGAACGAGTCCGGGTCCCCTAAAGTAACTCAATTATTGAGTTTAGATATGGACAGTCTAATTCGAATCCGGTCCAATTCGGCTCAAGTGGAGCGCACAGGACCCCTTTAATCCAACGGTCCACATCTAAACTAAAAAATTGAGTTACTTTAGGAGATCTGAACTCCATCTTGACAGGGAGGAGGAGGATCTCAAGCTTTGTTTGAACCCGTTACTAATGAAGATATATTCATTATCAGACCAAACTTTGCTTAGCATGCTTCTTTGTTCTCCGAAATTTTTTTAGTTACCACCTCAATATTACATAATTCTGATCTCCATTGGTTTCTAAAATATTCACCATAGCCGCAGCACCAAGCTGTGCATGATGGTGGTGCGCAGATTGGTGATGCGCATGACTTCTGTGTGGTAAAAAAATGCTAACGAATATGGACATGGTATTACCGCAAGGATAAATATTACACAACCCGATAGCCAAACATGATTCTAATAGCTCCCAATACAAGATGATAACAGTTGGGGTTTATATTACAACATGAAAATTCAGGTTCAATTTACAAGTTCCTTGAATTATATGTGGTACTTAACTTCAGATAAAAAACTAAACCATTGTTGTTCTATTGATATTCACAAACTGATTTTATGTTTTGTATTTGCTGCTAGTTGTTATGTTTTGTCCGCTTATTTGGTTTGATTTTGCTTTATGAGAGTACTATTAAAGCTCTACAAGATATGTAAAATTGGTCTGTAAACATTGCAACTTGGTACTAGATGTTCGGTGGTTTGAAATCGATGGGCATTAACCCACTTTTATGGCTATGTTTGGATGACACAAGAATAGCAAGAATAAAGTCTATTTTAGAATAGAAGTTATTCGGAATATCAATGTGCATCAAAATAATATTTTTGTTATTCATAATAGCTAGAATAGATGTTATTCTATTTTTTGTAAATGTTGAAATAACTACTATTCGGAAATGTAAAATGAGAGAAAAAAATGTTTTCTTTTTAGATTTCCGCCAACACAATCTCGAAATGACAAATTTAATACTACTTTCCGCTATGTCCACGTCGTGACAATTCATTTGAGATCCCATTTGCCTATCTTTCTTCTTAATTAACACATTATTAACACTATTCTTTATTGGTTACAGCTATTCACTATTCCACATATACAATTCAAATAATATTTTTACTAATCCGAATAGCACTATTTTCACACTAATCTGAAAATCATTATTTTTTTCTCTATTCTCATTTACTATTCTAAAATTTCACAATTCTAGCTATTCTAGCTCTCATCCAAACGTACCATATATTAAAAAAAAAGTAATAATTCGTCTCTTTTTTCTATTAAAATAAAAGTTCAATACACCTGGTTGAGAAATTCATTACACCGATTAAAGAGCAAGATAAAAGTATAAGGCGTTGACTTTATATTGCAAAAGACGGGAAGCTATATATTAATCAGTTGTTTTTTTTTTGACAGAAAACAGAGGTCGAGCCTCTATTCTATTGATAATTGATCCGTTACATAAGTTATGTTACAAACCAAGTATCCGCCAAATGTAATTAGTAGTAGTAAAGAGGTGCTTCAGTGAAGCAGCCAGATTATGTAAAAATGAAAAATAAGATGGAGAGACTGTTGACGGAACTCCAACTGCAGTGTCGGGCCGTAAAGTTTTCGTGTGATGATATCTAGTTGTCACCGTTGTTGCTCCCTTCGCCCCACCTAGGTCGCGAGCTGTACCACCACTGTGAGTCGATATATTAATCAGTTGTTACTAATTTATTACTTCCAAAACAATAATGCGACGTGCTGATGCGCATGTCATATGTAGCACTTAATTATTCTCATATATTTTTAATTTTTTTGAAAGAATCTGAGCCACTTGCATCTGAAAAAAGACTTGAGAGTAGGTCCGATGCCCATCGGACCTACTCTGGTTCGATGGGTTCAGGGGCGGAGCCAGACTTTCAGACTATGGGGGTCAAAAGTGAATGGGGTTAAGTATATAAAATTTTTCTACTACGAATAGGGGTCAATTTCACACTATCCATAATATTTTACTTTAAATTATATTAAAATAAGGTATAAATGAAAAAAAATTCAAAATGAATGGGGGTCAATTGACCCCCATTCAATACACGTAGATTCGCCTCTGGATGGGTTTAATCACCGTCTATTTGCTTTAAAATTCGTGCAAAACACTTTAAAATTCGTGCGCGTCTGTTTCAATTTCCGTGCGCACATATCTTAAATTAGATCGGACGGTCATCATGTCGTTGAACCTAAAAGTAGGTCCGATGGGCATCGGACCTACTCCGTTCTCCTGAAAAAATGTTCGGCCACAAGTCTTCGTGAAGGGACGGCGACATTTTTATTATTAAATATTTAGCGCGCTAATCAAGGGTGAAAACAGAGTAAATAATATTTGATTTGTATTCGAAAAAATAGATATGAATATCCAATATCTGAATATTTTTGTGGATACTGATACTAATATGGCTTTACGCAGGGTTTTACATAGCTAGTTATAGTTGCACTGTAGTTTTTTTCGGACTTTAAAAGTTATAGTGCTATAAGCTGTTTTCGACGCTATAGATGTTTTTTTTTTAACATTTCCGCAATGACGCGATAATCGTTATTTAGAACATTGGTTTTACATTTCAATTATCCGTATCCGAATAATAGATATATACTATATAATTTAATATATATAATGAAAAAAATTATGTGATTTATCATTATAATTAGATAAATATTATGAACTTTAATATATTTTTAATAATATTTATATATATTTCTAATAAATATCTGATCTGATCAGTATCCGTATATGAAAAATAGAAAACATATATAGATATGGTTTAACCACTATCCAGATTGTCTTTACTTTCAATATCACTCTCATCAAGAGCGGCCTTAAATCCAATCCTGATGGCTTTAGAAGTCCGATCCTGATCAGACATTTTGTACTAGTGTTGGATAAAACATGGGTTATCAAGAAACTTAATGGGTTTAAATTAAAACTAGTAAACCACGAAAGTAGGAGACTTATTTGATTTAAGCACGAAGCCACGAAAGTGGACAAGTATTTACCTTAGGATAACACCCCTTAATTGTCAAAATCTAAATATTAGGGAAATAATTAAACAAGCATAATTAAGGTATTACGGTGAATCCATAAACCTAGCTAGAGGTTCACACCATAGCATTTTTCTTATCTATTGCATTTGCATAATTCAACTTCCGGGTGTTTTATTGTGGATTAAAACTAAGGAGGCCTAAATTAATTATTCCAAGTTAGATCGGTCTAAATTATTATAATAATTATTTAAAAATTAATATTAATATATTGTAAAACTAAGGAGGCCTAAATTAAGTTAGATTGGTCTAAATTATTCACTTTTTAAGGAGATTCTGGACCATTTGATAAAGTGATATTGTACCTATCTAAAAAAATAGTAAAAAGATTCTAAAAAGTATAAAATTTAGTCTCCAAACATATTTTATTATGAAGATCATGTTGAACGGTTCAGATCGACTGTTCGGACTTTGAAAATAGAGATAAAGAATGTGGAGCATATTGGAGCACAAAAATTATAGTGCATTTGAGCCTCCTCATATTATATATGAGAAGCATTAATTATTTTGAAAATAATAATAAATTTTCAAAATAGTAAATAAATAAGAAAATAGAAAGTAAATTTATAGCCATTGTTGTTGCACAAACAGAAATGTTAATATTGTCATAATTATACAACTTAAATATGGTTTAATGATGCATTAGAAATCGGTTAATTTCAAACACTTAAAAATATTAAGTCATTTCATTTTAGATGAAACATACATCAAGTCTTGTAAGTTTAGCAATAATCAGTATCTGTCATGTTACATCACAGTATAGCATGTTATGCTATAATGCAACCGGGTCAATTACATCACGACAGACATAACGTCACAGTGTTATCATCAGGGCCGGCCCTGGCCCAGGGCACCCAGGGCAATGGCCCCTGGCCCAAAAATTCAGGGGGCCCAAAAAAAAAAAAAAAATTTATTGTATACGGTAAAACCTTGATCTCCGCTTCCAATTTTCAAAAATCCAGCAGGGTCGTTTCTTATTCTTTCCAAAGGCAAACTTATGTGATTATATCGCTTCTAGATCTCTGATTCTCCGCTTCCAGTCTCTCAGATCTCCGATTCTCCAACCTTGATATTCTCTGCCTCCACTCTCTAGCGGCTCCGCCAGTCCGCCTAAACATTGATCTCCGCCTCTAGCGGTTCCGCCAATTCATTCTCTGTTTCTTTTAATTTGTAAGTTTTCTAGCTATGGTCAAAGAAATCATATATGTGTTTGACTATTTGTTGTTTCTCGGGAAAAGGGCAAAGGCTTAACCGCCTAAGATTGGAGAATATAATATATAATTTAATCATTGCTCTTAGTGCTTACTAATTACTATATTTTATTGGTCTCAGACTTGGGCTTTTCAACCGGTAGGCGCTGAACCACTAATATTCAGCCATAAAATGAGATTTCATTCTCAAATTAATATTTTTGAATTTTGAGAAACAGTGCTTACTATATTTTATTGGATATGCAATTTTGTACCAACAATTTTGTACAATTTATTTCAATACTGAAATCATTTTCTCATATTCACAGATGCAAATTGGAGATGAATTTTACTGCACAGAGGTAATTTTAACTTAGAGTTTGCGGCAGATTTGAGTAACTTATAGTTGGATCCTCTGTGCCTCATTACCCAGGTTCTATACTTTGGTTTTGTTTTTAATTTAAAATAATGTTTCCTAGAAAATATGCATCGGATAGCAAAAAAAGAAATAGAAAAAGAGAGGGAGAAGAAAAATTAAAACCTCAAAAAGGTTCTATTCAAAAGCTTTGGAAGAAAATTAAACCGCAAAATGAGTTTTTGGAAAACCAAGTTGAAAGTCAGGTGCACGAACAAACAACAAATGTGTCTGAAAATGAAAATGAGGTAAATGAAGAAATAACAAATGTGCTTGAAAATGAGACTAGTGAAAATATTGAAGAAATTAATCATGTGTCTGAGTGCTTAGATTCTTCGTTATCTATAAATATATATGATCCTAGAGTGTGGGATGGTTTAGATTCAAAACTGAGAGATTTGCTTATTGAGAACGGTCCTATTAGAGATTCTAATATTAATTTTTCTAAGGATAATTACAATGGGGGGTTCTCCACATATTATTTTGATCAAAAATTAAGAAATTGAGAACTTATTGATAGGAAATGGTTGGTTTACTCAAAAGATTTAAATAAAGTATTTTATTTTTGTTGTAAAGTTGTAAGACATGTCCGTTCTAAAAGTCAAATAGCAACTACAGGTGTTGATGATTGGAAACATCTAAGTGAAAAAATTAAACTACATGTAGATAGTAGTGAACATTTTACCAATCTTAAAGCTTGGGCTGAACTAAGAGTTAGATTAGGAACAAATTAAACTATTGATAAAGAATTAGAAGAACAAATCAAGAAAGATACAGAACATTGGAAACAAGCTATGATTAGAATAATTTCTGTTGTTAAGCGTCTTGCAATGAATAATTTGGCATTTCGTGGAACAAATGAAAAAATTAATGAGGGTTCTAATGGAAATTTTTTAGGCTTTCTAGAATCAATTGCTGAGTTTGATCAAACATGAAACATCATTTTCGACTCATTCAAGATAAAGAGATTCATTATCATTATCTTAGTCATAAAATACAAAATGAATTAATTACCATGTTGGCATCAAGTGTCAGGAATGCAATAATAAATAAAATGAAAGAAGCTAAATATTTTTCTGTGATTCTTGATTGCACTCCTGATGCTAGTCACACAGAACAAATGACTTTGGTAATTAGATGTGTTGATGTTGCAAGCTGCCCAATAAAAATAGAAGAATACTTTTTAGAGTTTTTAAATGTAGAAAACACATCTGGGTTGGGTCTTTTTGGTGAATTACAAGCTGCTCTTAATTCTCTTGATTTAGATATTAATGATGTAAGGGGACAATGATATGATAATGGTTCTAATATGAGAGGAAAACATCAAGGTGTCCAAAAAAAATTGCTTGACCTAAATTCTAGAGCTTTTTATATGCCATGTGGTTGTCATTATCTTAATTTAGTACTTTCTGATATGGCAAATTCTTGTTTGAAATCAAAAATTTTTTTTGGAGCATGTCAGGCTTTGTATAATGTGTTTGCTAATTCAACGAAACGATGGAACATTTTTACTTCAATATGTGGATGATTTAACTTTGAAGTCTTTGTGTGTAACAAGATGGGAAAGTCGTATAAAAAGTGTAAAAGCAATAAAATATCAAGCTCCCAAAATAAAAAAGGCTTTAATAAAATTAGCTGAAGTTTCTGATGATCCAAAAATAAGTTGGGATGCTGAAAAATTAGTATCAAGTGAATTGTCCAACTTTGAATTTATTTTGAGTTTGGTTATTTGGCATGAAATATTGTTCAAAATAAACTTAGTGAGCAAAAACTTACAATCTGAAGATATGCATCTTGATGTAGAAGTCTGAAAGGGTTAGTTTCTTTTTTTTGAAAAATATAGAGAAAATGGGTTTACTTCTGCTATGATTGATGCTAAAGAGATTGCTGATGAAATGGAAATTGAACCAGTGTTTCAGGTAAAACGTAGGGATATAAGAAAGAAATATTTTGATGAAAATCCTGATACAGATAGAGAGCAACAATCTGCTCAAGAAAATTTTAGAACAGACTATTTTCTTGTTTTAGTTGATATGGCAATTTCTCAATTGAAAATCAGATTTGAACAAATTGAACTTTTTGAATCTATATTTGGTTTCTTGTTCGATGCATCACGGTTAATTTCATTAGATGATGAAGAAATGAAAAATTATTGTTTGAAACTTGAAAATGCTTTGACACATGATGAGAATTGTGATATTGATGCACAACGTTTAATTGCAGAATTACAAATATTGCAGGTAATGCTACCAAATGAAGCGTGTCAAGATGAAAATGCATGGAACTCCATTAAAATTATGGAGTTTGTAAAAAAGATGGACATGTTTCCGAATATTTTAGTTGCTTATAGAATTTTACTAACTGTACCTATTACTGTGGCATCTGCAGAGAGGAGTTTTTCAAAATTAAAGTTGATAAAATCTTATTTACGGACAACTATGACTCAAGATAGGTTGAATGGATTAACAATATTAGGTATTGAAAAAAATATGTTGAAAACTATTGATGTTGAACATATAAT
Organism: Carex parvula; assembly: GCA_025461045.1. Taxonomy (NCBI): domain Eukaryota; kingdom Viridiplantae; phylum Streptophyta; class Magnoliopsida; order Poales; family Cyperaceae; genus Carex; species Carex parvula. The sequence continues at coordinate 86,677 of JAJGRW010000543.1, read as the reverse complement.
TGGTGATTTTGCTTCTAAAAATGCAAGAAGGAGTCATTTCAGATGAGATGTGATTTAGATGTGTTTTTTGTGCAGGTACAACATGTATTCAAAATTGATTTATCAAGAAGCAAACAAGAAGCATGTTGTGGATATGTTCATCATTATATATGTTTTTTTTTTTAGGGGTATTGGTTTTATGTCCCTCCTATTTTGTATGATATGACCTATTAATAAAAAAAATTATTTACATAAAAGGTTCAAAATTGTCTCCCGCCCTGGACCCCAAAATCCTCAGGACCGGCCCTGGTTATCATATGACATAAATCGCATTGCATAATGTGAGTAACGTGAGTAACGTGACCACACAAATGATTTGATCGACATAATTATTAACTTAACGTTATTATCCATTATTTTTTATTACTTCACATAACATTACAAGAAGTTCACTTCATGCAGAGCAGTTTTGACGACGCTTTTACAATACGACAAAGATTTTTAACTGAGCAGTTTTGACTTCATGCAGCGCGAATTATACTGCTCGGTTAAAATCTCTAACTAATACTAGTCTGAATTAAAACTACACTCCCCTCCAGTTCCGCTGAAATAAGATCCTCTGTGTCTGTATCTAACGTATCACAACTCACAACTCACAACTACCGTCAGCCTCGTGAATTCGCATCCCCAGGAATAACTCAAACTCTTTGACTTGATCTGAGGAAAATCTGAACAGTTCAAATTCTTTCCGCACGATTCTCAAAGCATAATAATACTGATCCCTCGATTTTATATAAACTGAAAATTTGAGATATCTGAGAAGATCCAGTGGCCTTCGTCAGCAGATTGATGTTTACCTGTTATCATTTACTTCCCTCCCTCAGAAATTAAAAGGATGCTTCACCACTTGCGCCACGCGCCGCTCCTTCACCACCTCCATCCCAGACTCTCCTCCTCTCTTTCCTCATCCAAATATCTTCTCATTTTATCCAACCCATCTTCGCCTCCGCTCCACCAACGCTTGGTTCATACTTCCTCCTCGCGGGCGTTGTGCACCGCTGCAGGAGAACGGGCTGAAATACATGGTGGTGAGAAAGACGGTTTCTTTGCTAGCGATGGTGTCACTTGGAAGTCATTGGGTATATCCGATAGAGTCGCACACGCTCTCACCGACACTGGCTTTCATGGGCCTTCACTTGTTCAGGTACTCACTGCATATGAACTGCTCGATGAAATGCTCTCTCCTATTTGTTTAGTTCAAGCTGTTATTTACTTCTGTTGCAGTTTAATAACTTAACATAGGCTATTTACTGCTATTGAGGAAACATATTAAGTTTGTTAGGTGGTTACTCTTGGGCTAATCCCTTACCTATCGTGTGCTCGATAGAATGTTGAATAAGATAAAGACTAGTAAATTTCTCAAACTGTGTGTCCTGCACTTACGTACTGATGGTAACATGTAATTGCTATGCAGGCTGCATGCATTCCTCATATTCTGAGAGGAAGTGACGTGGTAGTTGCCGCAGAAACGGGAAGTGGAAAAACGCATGGTTACTTGGTCCCGCTAATTGACAAGCTGGGCACTGTTTCGGCCCCACCTGAGAATGAACTCACTCATGATGCACTTCAAAATCAAGAGATGATTCTGGTACTTTGCCCAAATGTGATGCTATGTGACCAAGTTGTCGGTATGGCCAACTCCTTGCTTGATCAATCTGGCAAACAACTGGTGAAGGTTGCAGCTGTCTGTGGCCAAAAGGTAGATTTCTTTTATGGTTTTGATGAAACGCTAAATTAAGGTGATGTGTAATATGATTTCAAATTCAAGAAAGCTTCAATTTTGTGATACTTAAAAGTCAAATTTTTAATTTGCTATTGCAGGGATGGCCAATGATTCAGCCTGATGTTCTTGTATCAACTCCAGGTGCACTCTTAAATTATCTCTGCGAATATGATCGAGAAAAGAGAAGAAGAGATCAATTCTTGCGTCGTGTAAAATTTGTGGTATATTTATCTTTTTCTGTAAATCTATACTCTAAAAACTTCATAAACCTTAATATAGGCACCCTTCGCTTCAATTTAATATACAAATTTCATGAAACAGGTATTTGATGAAGCTGACATGCTTCTCTGTGGAAGCTTCCAAAACCAGGTAATCCGGCTAATACACATGTTACGGTTCGATGAAAAGCTCCTTTCTAGAATGACTGGCCCCAATGAAAAGGCAAAGACAGATGGGACCCACGAGCCTGACGAGGAATCAGATCCTGAGGTAAGCGATACTGATGTCAGTTATGAAGATGAAATTGAAAATGAGGAAATTTTAGAAATTTCAACAGCCGAGGAGGAGAGTTCAAATGGAACAAGAGTTAGGAAGGATTGGAGAAGGGTTAGAGAAATTTATACGCGCAGTAAACAGTATGTGTTTGTGGCTGCGACATTACCACAAAGTGGGAAAAAGACAGCTGGCGGAGTGTTGAAAAGGATGTTTCCTGATGCCACTTGGGTCAGCGGAGCCCGCCTCCATCGACATAACCCCAGGTATGCTTCCTCCAGGGGCTGAACTAGAAAAATAATTTAGATAGGGGGGCTGAAGCGTAAAATGCATAATATGTGAAAATACATAATGTGTGGCCATTACAATTTCAACCCAATCTCCACAACCATTAAAAGGAATTCTAACCACCAGGCTACGAGCACACATTTAGCATTTCATTGGGGGGGGGGGGTTAACTATATAAAAACTCTTAAAAAATGAAACTTCAATTAAATTTTATGAGTATAATTCAAATGCCTCATTCATGCCTCACATTCTTCTTTCCATTTACAAAGTCCAAATAGTCAATCCGAACTGCTTAACGTGATTTCCATATTAATATGTGTTTCAAGACCAAATTTTATATTTTTTTGGATTTTTTTTACTATTTTTTTAGATAAGTACAAAAGCACTGTTTTTTTGAAGATTGGAGACCATCCAAAAATAGCGATTTTGTACTCACTCGTGTCGGGTGTCAACCTTGTTGAACTTAATCCAAGTTCTCATTCTGATTTTTATTTTTATTTTTTGTGGCATCACAGATTAGAGCAGAGATGGATACAAGTGACTGCCGATACACAAGTTGATGATCTTCTAGAAGCAGTGCGGTACAGCTACAAAAGCGATGAATTAACTAGAACCATGGTGTTCACAAATACTGTCGAATCAGCGAATTCAGTTACTGACATATTAGAAAGAGCTGGTATAAGGTGTTTGTTGTACCACAGCGAAAGCTCCATGGAGGAGCGTACGGCGAATCTGTGTGCTTTTCGAGACACCGGTGGGGTTCTTGTGTGCACTGATGCCGCTGCTCGTGGTTTAGATATTCCTAATGTTTCGCATGTTATCCAGGCATGTCAAACTCTTCTTTTTGTGATGAATTAGGGTTAAAATGCCCCATTGTTGTCGTGCCCCAATCATGTCTCACATCCTTATCTCTATTTTTAAAGTTCAAACCGTCAATCCAAACCACTCAACATAAGATCTATATTAAAATGTACTTCGAGATCAAATTTTATATTGTTTGGAAACAATTTACTATTATTTAGATAGGTAAAACATTAGTGTTTTTAAGAAGATTCTGGATATCCAAAATCCAAAAACAGTGATTTTGTACTACGTAAAAAAAAAGTAAGCAATTTCCAGGAAATATAAATTTGGTCTCCAAGCACAAGCACATTTTAATATGGAGATCGTGTTGCGATTTGGACTTTCAAAATGAAGATAAGAATGCGAGGCATGATTGAGGCACGAAAACAATGGAGCATTTTGACCCTTCTCTTGAATCTATTTGGCTACTTATTATAATATCCAATATAATTTCATGATTTTGTTTTTCTTTTTCAATAGGCAGAGTTTGCAACATCGGCAGTTGATTTCTTGCACAGAGTGGGCCGCACAGCCAGAGCTGGCCTAGCTGGTGTAGTAACAAGCTTGTACACCAGGTCCAATCGGGATCTAGTAAATGCTGTTCGCGATGCCGAGGATACAAGTCAACCAGTGGTAATTTGGATTTCGTTTCTAGTTTTGTATTGTACTGCTTTTGTCTTTTAAGATTTCTAAAAGTTCTAACTTGTTTTCTTGTCACAGGAGAAAGCATTTAGCAGGAAAAGGAGCTTCCGGAAGAAACTAAAGAAAAGAGGTGCTTTTTTAAAATCATTATTGTTTAAGAGTGAGGCTATGGTAATATGCATATCACAGATCAACCCATGTTATAGACCCGTATCTTTATTTTCAAAGTTCAAACGATCGATGAGAACCGTTAAACAGGATCTCCATTTGAAAATGTTTATGGAGACCAAATTGCACAATTTTTAGAAAATTTTACTATTATTTTTTATTTGTAGAAAATCACTATTTTTGGATGGTCCAGAATTTTTAGATCGAGTGATTTTCTGCCTATCTAAAATAATAGTAGAAAATTAAAAAAAAATGTAAAATTTGGTCTGCAAGTACATTTCATATGTAGATCATGTTGAGCGGTTCAGATTGACTATTTGAACTTCGAAAACGGATATATAAGTCCATAGCACGAGCTGCTTTGTAATATGCATATCACCATAGCCACACTCATTGTTTAATGCATTGATACTTCTCTTAATTATTTTGTTTTGGTCTTAACATATGCCTCTGGGTTCTTCTAATTGAAACTAACCAGAAAATGATCAACAAATTCAATATATAGTTGTTTTGTTTTTTTGGTTGAATGTGTTGGTTTTACAATTTCTCTTAAGTTTTATCTCACTTGTTACAGGCCGAGCTGGCTTAGAAGATAAACAAAGTGTTAGCTTAATTGGATGAAGATATAGACTGAGATTATTTCAGGTTGTTTTTTCGAGTTTTTATCTTACATTATTACTGCCTACAGTTACTGTGGTATTGTATAGCTCAGGGATCAGATCTTAACAAGAGGCCATACTAAGCTAGCATAGTAGCACCTGAGAATTTTTTTAGCAATACTGTCTACTTGCCTGGACACGGACAATAGAATTATTTTGCACGTTGATTTCACTATAAGAATGTAAAAAAGTCACGTCGTCATTAGATCCGGCATGACTGCATGGCATGGCACGTGAATTGGTCTGGTTATAGGCACGTGGTACGTGTGGTCATGGCATGACTAATATTTCGTGACAATTCACATGTCGTGACTATCTCTTCAACTTTTGATCACGGCATGACATGATACATGATTCAAGTCACAACGTGACTAGTTCATTCATGTATGAATGTATATTCTTATTTCAAAATTTCATAGAGATGACAATTAATGTCTGATCCAAAACATTTTAGTGGGACTAGGATGTGCCTGTACAATAACCCACTCCAGTGGTCTAGCTTCATTACAGAAGTCGGTTCTGATTCCATACGGTCAATTGCTCAACATATATATGTTGTTCTCTCGAGCGTAGATGAAATGAGCTCCTGTGCTGTATTTGTCAGTGTTAGTGTCATAAATAACTGTATGCACTCATCGAACGGACAAGATACTGTTCAGCGATTAAGCAGAAATAATCGGCTAATTAATTGGAAAAATCCGTGATAATTTGATCACCGTCAATGACTAGTCGGCTGATTAATTGGCCTAAACAACTGTTTTTTATAACACTGATATTTGTTGCACGTTATACTTAGTAATCCCGAATTATTTCGGGTGTGTATCCTTTGTGATACCACACGAGAGAAAATGAAGCTCCAGTCGAACTATAAGAAATTGGAGTCTCTTTAGAATATAAATAGTTAATTTTAAGATTCTTTTTTGCAAATTTATATTGAACATTCTGAATCTAACCTAACGGGATTAGGTACCTTATCTGAATTCATAGCGCAAATTAGTTTGTACTATGGATCAATATATATGTTTCTAAAGTTCAAACAGTAAATCTGAACTATTCAACATAATATCCATGCGAAAATGAACTTTAGATCAAATATTTCAATTTTATTATAATTTTATTATTTTTTTAAGTAGGTAGAAAATCACTTGATCTAAAAATTCTAGACCATTCAAAAGTAGTGATTTTCTACTTATTTTAAAAAATATAAAATTTAATCTATAAAACATTTTTATATGGAGATAAAATAAAATATTGATCCATAATAAAAATCAATCCGTATTATACATAGTAACATACCTCATTAACATACCTCATTATTCAATTGTTTCACTATGCATGGGACCAATCAGGGCTGTATAAACCAATTGCACTAGCGGTCAAATGCTGTAGGAAAACATTAGTCACGCTTTCAATGAACTTTTAATAAGAGATGTGCCTTGTATATGCTTATGATTATTATATCATACAAATGCGGTAGGAGAGTATTAGTCACACTTTTCAATAAAATGTTTTAAAAATAGTTTTACCAGAGGATTCTACAACCACTCTAAATTTACTGTGGGTGTTCGGCAATCTATTCTTAAGACTCCTTAGACTTTATTTAGATTTTTTAGAAGCTTAATCTGTCGGAACAACCTCTTCTTTGTGAGGATTAACTTTTACTCATTTTGTTCAAATTTCTAAACTTAAGTCTCTTTTGTCCCAATTCTGAAGACATTATTTCTCTTGAATTAAACATGCTTAGCACCTTTTTGCTTGCTTAGCACATTTAAAACCATTTATTTACTGCAATGGTTGTCCTCTCTTCTGATACAACCAGAAAAACAAAAACAAAATAACATTGGGTATCGCGTTCGAGGGATTTGGGGTAGATGCTCTTGCAGAGAAAAACAATGATATAAAACACGATTGAGTACTTGGACGGCCTTTTTACATACTTTTGGTGGTTGGTGCATTACCTTTTGAGGAACTTGCTTGCCTCAGTGGCGATCCTCTTTTCACTTTACAGGCATAACAGACGTCACATGCCTGTCACATGATACTTTTTTTTATTGTTCATTCCACCGTGTTAAAATTTGAAAATGTTTTAGAAACCATAAATAAAAAAAAAATGACCAAATCAACTTGATTGTTTTGGTTTTACAAAAATCATAAGAACTGAGATGTCATTTCGGTCCGAATATTTTTTTCTGGACCGAATTGTCATTTCGGTCCAAGTCATTTTCACAAATTTCGAAAAAAATTGATGTACATGTTGAGATAAAACTTGTGAAAATACCTAAATAGCAATTCGGTCCGAAAAAAAAAAACTTCAGACCAAAATGACATCTCAGTTTTTATAGTTTTCGTAAAAACCAAAGCAATCAAGTTGGTTTGTTAAAATCTTTTCTTTTATTTATGGTTTCTAAAAAAAATTCTTAAAATTTCATCATCCTTTGTCCAAAAAAAAAATTTGTCAAAAAGAGAAAATGTAATCATCATAGCATGTCTCCCAACCGAAAATGGTAATATATTCAGTGGTTTTTTTTTTTTTTCCTTCTATACATTTAAATCTAAAAATTGAGCACGGATCAAGATAAGAATATTCAAGATTAACTGTTTATTGTCTGTAAAATTGCATTCGGTGAAATCTTTTAAATGGTTTCAGTCAAAGGTTTAAATAGTGTTTATCGCGTCATAGCGGAACGGCTGAAAAAACAGCGCTATGGTCATATAGCACCGCTATAGTACGAAATAGCGCGCTATAGCAGCGCTTATGGCCATAGCGTCATAGCATTTTTGGTCCGAAAACGCTATAGCAGCGTTATAGCGCGCTAGTTAGAACATTGGTTTCAGCTACTGAGGTTAAAATTCATCATAAAGGACGGAGTTAACATTATTCACAAAATTTACTAACAATTTTAGTTATTTTGTAAAAAAAAGGGTGAGGTTATATTGAATGTATATGACACTGGTTTGTGTTATAGATCTATATCTATGTTTTTAAAGTCGAAATAGTCGATCTGAACTGTTCAACGTGATCTCCATATGAAATGTAATTGGAGACAATTTTTACATTTTTAATTTTTTTTAACTATTTTAGATAAATATAAAATGATGGTCCAAAATTAGATGAAGTGATTTTCTATCTATTTAAAAAATAGAAAATAAATTCTACAAAATGTAAAATTTAGTTTCCAAATACATTTTCGCATCTAGATCATGCTAAGCAATTCGAATTCGGATCAATTGTTTAGACTTTAAAACGAAAATACAAATGTATAGCACACTCTATCACCATAGCCTTGCTCTTGTAAAAATAATTTTTTATATATGATTGATTATAACAATTAACTATATTGTACACCATTGCACTCGGTTTCAACTGCTTGAGGTTAAAATTCATCAGAACAGACGGCCGTTAACATTATTCATAAAATTTTCAAACATTTTTTTTTTTTTTAAAGTGAGAATATGGTGATATTTATATGACATGTTAGCTCGTGTTATAGATCTACATTTCTGATTTAAATACGAAATCCTAAATTCTGAACAGCAATCTGCATATCACCATATTCAGGATTCTAATATGGGTCAAATGTCTCATATCTTTCATGCTTCATTATGTCTCATATTTTATATCTCTATTTTTAATGTTCAAATTGTCAATTTGAACCGCTCGACACGATATCCATATTAAAATTTGCTTGGAGATCAAATTTTATATTTATGAAAAAGTTTTACTATATTTTAAGATAAGTACAAAATTATTGTTTCTAAATCATTTAAAAATAGTAATTTTGTATCTATCTAAAAAAAATATTAAATAATTTCTAAAAAATATAAAACATATTTTAAACATAGAATGTTGAGCAGTTTGAATTGACAATTTAAACTTTAAAAATAAAAATATATTATATTAGGCATGAATCATTTAAACCTTCTCTTTATATAATATAACAGTAAACTATATTTATTTTAATCAAATCACGAAATTAAAATTTTGTCAAATTATTCTCAAATTACAAATTTATTATGCATACGACAAACGGTATCGTTATTGTACTAGCACATATGATGTGATATATAGCTTTCACATCAACAGTTTACAAGGTACAGCATATATGGCTGGAAAGCAGCACCCGGCAATCGTGGCCAATTTCGTTGATCAAATGTCAGAGGACCCAAGAGGTCTGGAGACAGCCACAAAATGGAAACCAGTGCGGATTAGGTGCAGCTTCTCAGTGTCTGTGTCGTCACATGCAAATGCCAGGCTGTGTTTGACAGAGATATTTATTTATAGGCATTAATATAATATAACGTAAAATAGATATTAAATGAACGAATGATTGTCTCCGAATTTAGATGTACGACAGAATAAAAGAAAACTAACGATTTTAAACAATAAAAGTCCGGCTATAATGATATTTGTGTAATTTTAACTAATATAACATAAATTTCAAAATCTATTAAATTAATTTCAAACAGTAAATCTAAACTGTTCAATCTATTAAATTGATTTCAAACGGTGAATCTAAACTGTTCAAACTGATTTACTTTATTAGTTATGTTTTTAAATGCAAATATATATTTTTTCAAATTTATTTAGTATCAAGTCAAGCGGTCAAATGTAAGAGTTTTTAAGTTAATTTTAATGTATTCATTTTTCAACATTTTTGACTACTTGACTTTATTAAAATAACTTGAAAAAATAAATTTTTGTATGTAAGCCTATCACTCATAAAGTAAATCGATTTGAACAGTTTGAATTAGTCATTTAGGGTACGTTTGGATCGTGCAAAGATTAGTGCAAGAATAGCGATTTTTGAGTTAGTGGTTGAGAATAGTGCTACCCGAGTGGTTTGAGAACAGCGCTAACTTTGGACTATTCGAGTTGTAAAAATGTCGTTTGAATTGTATAATTAGAATAGCGATGGAAGTAATGAATAAAATAATAATTAAACTAATCTAATACTTAAACTAATATTATATTACATTTAATAGTTAAACTAATATTATATTACATTTAAACTAATATTTTTTAATACTAATATCATCTAATATAAAATTATATTTATTTAATACTAATATAATATTTAAACTAATATTATATTACATTTAACATTTAAACTAATATTATATTATATATAATATTTAAACTAATATTATATTATATATAATATTTAAACTAATATTATATTATATTTAATCTAATTTTTTATTTAATATTTTATTTAATATTTAAACTAATATTATACTGTAATTAATCTAATATTTTATTTAATACTAATCTAATATTTAAAGTAATATATTACATTTAAAATTTAAACTAATATTATATTACATTCAACACTTAACATTTACACTAATATTATATTACATTCAATTTTTAAATTAATATTATATTATCTTTAATCTGACATTTTATTTAATATTAATCTAATTTGATACTATATTTATTTAATACTAATCTAATATTAAATTGATATTATATTACATTTAATATTTAAACTAATATTTATTTAATACTAATTTAATCTAATATTTTATTTAATACTAATTTAATCTAATATTATATTTAATACTAATCTAATATTTAAACTAATAATTATATTACAATTAACATTTAAACTAATATTATAATACATTTAATATTTAAACTAATATTATATTACATTTATATTTAAAATAATATTGTATTATATTTAATCTAAATTTTATTAATACTAATCTAATATGATATTATATTTATTTAATACTAATATAATATTTAAACTAATATTATATTTCATTAATATTTAATGACTACTATTTAATCTAACATTTTATTTAATATTAATCTTATTTGATATTATATTACATTTAATATTTAAACTAATCTTTTATTTAATACTGATATAATCTAATATTATATTTATTTAATACTAATCAAATATGTTATTTGATTCTAATTTAATATTTAAACTAACTGTAATATTGAGAGGAATCAAATATTTTATTAATATTACTAACTTCACTAGCTTTATTCTTGCTAACCCACTATTTCTACGAGTTAGTAGAATAGAGTTATTCTTGAGCTAACTCAATTTGCTAATTTGTGTTTGGATTACCAAAGTTTGAGAATAGTGAAGCTAATCCAAAGTTAGCTCTATTCTTGAACATTCAAACACACCCTTAAAGTCTATCAAATTAATCACTTGATTGCTTGACTTGATCCATAAAATATGATATGAATGCTATACTAACCGGACTCATGATTAAAAAAAAAAATTCAAATTCATTCCACAACAACACAAAACACCACACAAAAAATTCAGTCTTAATGGATTTAAACGAGAAAGTTAAGGATCCACAGTTTAAATTGAGAGAGAGAGAGAGATGCAACCATGCAGGTTCACTTTTTCGGATTCATAGCTTGAAGCCATTTTTTTTTTGGTTCCGTCTGCCGCGTATACATAAATTCAGGTGTAATTATTTTAATATCCTATCTTATTTTATATTAATTTCTATAAATAAAAAATAAATCTGTGTTTGACTACCATTGGACCAAGGACCAAGGTCATATTCACCCCATGCTCATGCTCACCCCCCATTCAATGCCACCTCTCCTCTCTATAATAAACCTTTAAATTGACCCAAGTATTAACTACACTTCACCACTCCACTACACTCAGTCTCATCTCTGAAGTAACTAAAACCCCATCATCCTGATCCATGGCTACCAAGGTGGCAGTTTTCCTGCTAGCTTCCATCCTCCTACTCAGCTCAAGAGTAAGGCGTTATACAAAGTTATAAACACTATTTTAATTATGGTTTGTCAATTGTGTTGCCCTTTAACTTTTGCATATAGAAATTAATGTATGGTTAAAGTTTTATAGAAATTAATGTATGGTTTGTCAATTGTGTTGCCCTTTAACTTTTTTGAAGTTTTATGATTTGATTGGTGTGGTAACTTTCTAATTAGCCACAATTTTCTCCAAAAAAAAAAATAGAATGCATATGGCGCAGCAGCTCCTACAGTCGCACCAGCCCCTGCTCCTGCCCCTCACAAGATTATTGACACCAAAGGTACATTAATTTTACACAAAAATAGATTTTATGTAATTGTAATATACTATGTTCTAGTTTATAAATTAATAAATTTCATGTAATTGTAATCAAGACACAAAAATCAATAGAAGATTCTCTCGTTCCTAAAACTATTAAAAGAAGCACACAACTTAATTTCTTCTCCAACACAAAGTTTTGCATACTTTGGATTGATGAACATATTTTTATATACAGAATGCATAGGAGCATGCGAGGAGCGATGCAGCCTACACTCGAGGAAGAACGTGTGCAAGCGGGCATGCAACACTTGTTGCAGTGTTTGTAAATGCGTGCCTGGAGGCACCTACGGCAATAGAGAGACGTGTGGCACGTGCTACACCGACTGGACCACGCACGGCAACAGGACTAAATGCCCTTAAATTAAGCTTCAATATAATAGCATCAGTAGTAGTTTAATTTTGGGAACAGACATGGAGAGTTAATTAGCTCATGGGCTTGTTAATTTCCGTTTTTGATGTGTTTGGAGTATATCTAATACTGAAATAAGTTATATTTTTGCTATTTTGGTTCAAAATAAGTTCAATATCTAGTACTGAGAATATGGGTGCACAAAAAGCTCATGACTCGAAATTCAGTACAGAATCAATTCGAATTCAACTCGCTAATAACTCAGTTGAAACTGACTCGAGTTAACTGACTCAGTTGATTTATGAGTCGAATTCAAGTTACCCCCAACTCAGTTCGGAATCAACTCGGTTGGACTCACACCAAACCCTAATTCATATATTCCTAATTTTTGCGTTCCCCAACCTTATACCTGTTTCTCATAATATTTAATAATTTGATAAATTATGCACTATTTCTTTTGTTTTGTTAATTTATTAGACTCTGTATTGTTTTGTTAAATTTTATCTATTTGGTAATTTTTAATTATGTACTATTTTTGTAATTTTTAATTATGTATTGTCTCATTATGTACTGTCTTTAATTGTGTATTTTTTTTGGCAAACTATGTAATAGTTTTTTGTTAGAATTAAATTAGATTGTCTCACTATGTGATATATTATGAGTCATGAGTCGACTCGCTTCGACTTGAGTTGCTCGCGAGTTGATTCTAAATTGGAGTTTCTGAGTCGGAACTGAATTAGCAACTCGGACTCAACTCGGCTCATGAGTTCGCGAGTTGAATCCAAATTGTCCTCAACTCGGCTCATGAGCAGCCCTAACTGAGAATAAGTTATATTTTGCTATTTTAATAGAGTAATTTTGGCTTCATGCAGTGCACGAACCACATGCAGTGTTGTTTAGATTCTATAGTCCGTGTGCTGCATGAAGCCAAAACTATTGTGTTTAGCATTGATGTAGATTCCTCATTGAATTTCGTCTACTTTCTCAATTTCTCCTTTGTCTACGTTTTAAGTTGTTTATTTTGGGGCCAACTCGTTCGAAATTATTTGACCAAAATTAGACGGGCCAATGGAGTAGGCCGATGTCCACGACCAAAAAAACTCATGGGCCTATGGAAGGCAGAGGATCCTAGAAATTTGTAGAAAGTTTTTCCAAGTGTTCCGAGTTTAAATCAAGGGAATATATAAATATATAGAGTAGAACTAGGGTGCTCTCGAGTTCACCAAGCCCTTGGTGAATTCAAGTCCAAATCTAATCGGATCGGCTTCAAACGACGAATTCAACCATTGAAATCCGTCTACCTTACGAGTGATGCGTTTACATGCAAAAAATTTAAATTTTGAAATTAATTTTGCATAGAGTCAAGTGGTCAAAAAACGTCAAAAAATAAATGCATTATAATTAATTTATTAACCTTCTAATTTTGACCACTTGACTCTATGCAAAATTAATTTCAAAATTTAAAATTTTTGCATGTAGACGCATCACTCGTAAGGTGACGGGTTTCAACGGTTGAATTCGTCGTTTGAAGCCGATTCGATGAGTTTTGGACTTGAGTTCACCAAGGGCTTGGTGAACTCGAGAGCACCCTAGTTCTACTCTAAATATATATATAAATATAGAGAAGGGATCAAAGTTACGACAAATTTGAGTTACAACAAAGTTACAACAACTATTTTTTTCATTTGCAAAGTCCAAACAGTGAATCCAAACCAACATAATCTCCACAATAAAATGTGCTTGCAGATCAAATTTTACATTTTTTTTGAATTTTTTTACTATTTATTAAGTATTTACAAAAAATAGTCATATTCAGACCATTTAATTTTGTACCCATCTTAATAAATAGTAAAAATTAAAAAAAAAAAATTTGATCTGCAAGCACATTTTATTGTAGAAATTAATTTGAACGGTTTGGATTGACGATTTGGACTTTGAAAATTAAAAAAACGGTTGTTGTAACTTGATCCCTTCTCATAAATATATATATATATATAGAGGTTGGCTATTCTACTTCCATAAGCATATGCCCACATATGCTTATAACTCATTTTTGCATTTCCAATTGTCAAATGGTCGATCTGAACCGTTCATCTTGTTCTCCATATTAATATGTGCTTGGAGACCAAATTTTACATTTTTCTGAATTTTTTTACTATTTATTAAGCCACTTTGAAAATTGCTAATCATATGGTCCAGAATTTTGTTGAACTGTTTTTACTGTTCACCCGGATCAGCAATTTTCAAAGTGGCTTAATAAATAGTAAAAAATGAAATTCAGAAAAATGTAAAATTTGGTCTCCAAGCACATATTAATATGGAGAATAAGATGAACGGTTCGGATCGACCATTTGAACATTGGAAGTGCAAAAATGAGTTATAAGCATATGTGGGCATATGCTTATGGAAGTAGAATAGCCAACCTCTCTCTCTCTCTCTCTCTATATATATATATATATTTATATAGGGGCTGGCTACTATGCTTATATTAGCATATGCCCACATATACTTATAACTTATTTTTGCGTTTCCAATGTTCAAATGGTCGATCCGACCGTTCATCTTGTTCTCCATATTAATTAATATGTGCTTGGAGACCAAATTTTACATTTTTCTGAATTTTTTTACTATTTATTAAGCCACTTTGAAAATTGCTGATCTGGGTGAACAGTAAAAACAGTGTTTTCAAAATTCTGGACCATATGATCAGCAATTTTCAAAGTGGCTTAATAAATAGTAAAAAAATTCAGAAAAATGTAAAATTTGGTCTCCAAGCACATATTAATATGGAGAACAAGATGAACGGTCGGATCGACCATTTGAACATTGGAAACGCAAAAATGCTCATTTAAGCATATGTGGGCATATGCTTATATAAGCATAATAGCCAAGCACTATTTATATATATATATTTATATATAGAGAATGGCTAATATACAAACGTTTGTTCCTGGACTCAGGAACAAACATTTTGGTTATCCGATTTTCAAAATTCAAACAGTTGATCCAAACCGTTGATATTCAATCTATATTAAAATGTGCTTGGAGACCAAATTTTACATATTTTAGAATTTTTTTACTATTTATTAAGCTAGTTTGAAAACCGCTGTTTTGCAATGCTGCAGAAATTTAATAAAAACAGCAGTCTTCAAACTATCTTAATAAATAGTAAAAAAAAAATTCAAAAAATGTAAAATTCGGTCTCCAAGTATATTTTAATATAGATTGAATATCTAACGGTTTGAATTGACCGTTTGGACTTTGAAAATTGGAGAAACTAATGTTAGCCACTCTCTTTATATATATATATTTATATTTATTAAACTGAATATAGGTGGCGATGCTGATAGAGGTGATAGAAAAAAAGTGGCGAGTTGCAACAGAATATAAAGTATGGCAAGTGCAAAGTTTCTCATGTTGTAAAAGAATGTGATGCTTATTCGGATTTACTAAATGAGTTGGAAGTGTTGCCGGAGTCGTAGTGAAAAAGAACAAAATCCACATGTATAAATATGCACAGAGTCAGGACGTATGATTGGGCAATTGGATATAAGATGAGAAGAAATTTAAATTATTAAATTTTAAATGCACCCAACTTATCTTAAATTAATAATGCCACATACTATTTTTTCAAAAATTGAAAGAGGACAGATTAAAAGTTATGTACAAGACAAATAAGTAGTTTGTTAGAAATGCCATAACATAAATGATGTCACCTTTAATTCACCTCCTCTTTAAAAGTTCATTAACCAAACTGTTAACTTCATTTCACCTCTTTTCTTTTTCATAATTAATACATATTCGGTCTAAATATTTCATATGAATCTTCCAACTACATATTTTGTCTATTTATTTGAAAATATTTTGTCGGAATATCCCTTGTGACTATTCTCACATTGCAATTTTCGATTTCGTCTAATGTAAAGGTTGCGGTGCTTAAGTTATATTAATTTTTTAAATCGACACTGTAATATATGAAATTTTCACCTTGTTTTCAAATTCAATTGTCTATATCATGGCTTAACTTAAGTTAATTGATACTTAAAGGTATTATAGTTAATTTGTTATTTAGTTAAATAATTGAATTTGTCCGAAGAGATATTAGTGTTTTTAAATTCTCTTACTTTATAAAAGTATAAAGAAATGTAAAGAACATATTTGTATTGGTTTTTGTATTATTGTATTGTCTAATTTGAGAAGATTTACATCGCTATATATATAGCCAAGGTCACTCGGATTACATTGCATTCTATTCTAAGAAAAAACAAAATAGAAGAATCTGGTGAGAAGAATAATTCCGTTGTGCTCCAGTATGAGTCATCATGTGATATCTCAAGTTGTAAGTGAAATGGAGAGGCACAGTTATCACTTATTAAAAAGAAATAATTTAGTTAGAATTGATTGCACATTTGTATTTTTTTAAATTTTTTCTTAGTAATGTGATTGCATAAGTGTGAAATAAATGAGTTTTGATGTTCTATTTGTAAAATAATAAAATTAATTATTATATTAGTATTATTCGTTATTAACCCGTTACCGTTTCATTACTTGATAATTTTAAAGGGTAAATTTAAGGTAATGTAAGGTCAATTCTTAATGGGTAAGGGTAGAGTATAGATAAGATCAATTCTTAGTGGATATGTGTATGAAAATGTTTCCACTCTACCCGTATCGTACCCATATATTGACACTTGTAATTCCAAGTGTTTCGGTTCTGTTTTCTATCATTTGCAACTAATAATAAATTAAAAATGGCCTCTGAGTTTAACTCGCATATTAGTGTTTGTTTTTTCTAATTTAAGTATCATTTGTTTCCATGTTTAAAAGAAAACATTTGTGTCACAATAAAAATAGCAAGCACGCACACTCCTGTCTAAGTCGGTTGGCACATCATTACAATAAAGTGTTTCCTTTTACCTTTTTTCAATCTAAATGGGAGTCAAATTCTATCTCAATTGACTAAATATAGCTTCCGAGTACCATACTGACTAAAAGTAATAGATAATTTCTTTCCTCATTTAATTATCTCTATTTTCGTATGTTAGAAAGTTAATTTTATCACACTTTAAAAATGGCAAGTAGCTTTCTATATAAGTTAATAGTCTATCGCCTCCTCTGCATCTTAAAATTTTTATTTAATCATTCAAAACACAAAAGCTAGTAGACATGGCGACGATGGTAAAAGCTCCACCAGGCATGGATAACCCGGGAAAGCATTGTTTTACATTGTCTCGCGTATTGTTCGAAATTGATACAAAATATTTTCCAATAAAAACAATCGGTCGTGGAGCCTATGGCGTTGTCTGCTCCGCCATCAACAAAGAAACGGAAGAGAAGGTTGCTATAAAGAAGATCGCGAATATTTTCGACAACCGTGTCGTTGCACTCCAGACACTGCGCGAATTGAAGCTTCTAAGGTTAATTATTGCACTATCTCTTTGTTGCGGTAAATCATTAATTATACGTAATATATTTTTAACTTCGTGACATACATACACAATTGAATCTTTGAAATTAATAGATGACAATTTTTTTATGCATGGAAACTATATATTTCTGCAAATCTATGGCAATATGTATTTTTTTTGTTTGTGCTTTTTTTTATTTATTAAACATTTATGCATATATCCGCCTTGTCTCCTTAATTTGCATGTGTCAAAATAGCTCTTCGTCTTGTATATGCACAAATATGAAAAAACAATAGAGATTTCTAGGAAACACATATGGAATGATGAACAAAGTTTAGCTTTTTTAACTTTTCCTTCTTTTTTGAGAACTGAATTAAGTGTTTAGATAAATATGACCAAATTAAGGCAGAGGATTAAATGTAACTTGTGGTATTATTAATTGGTTATATGATAATTAATAATTTCTTGACTTCCTAAATATAAAAACTAACAATTAAATTGATTTTTATAATCAGACAGCTGAGGCATGAAAATATTATAACAGTTAAAGACATCATGATGCCACCTCACAAACAAACATTCAAAGATGTATATGTGGTGTCGGAGTTGATGCAAACCGATCTGCATCAAATCATCCAATCCCCTCAACCTCTCTCTGATTACCATTTACAATATTTCCTTCTTCAGGTAATTAAAATTGATCTAATTAAATCAGTGATTGGCCTGATTGACTCTATTTTATTTTTCTTTGTCAGCAATTTAATTTATATTAAATGAATCTCAACACTAATTATAATAAATCTGAACCAACTATATAAAAGAATGTGTTTTGATAGGAAAAAAAAACTTTGCTCGGTTTAAAATTGATAAAAAAATGTAATAGCATTTTCTATTGTATCTGTTATATTTGTTTAAGATATTATTCAATATTATTAGGTGATTTCTTAGTAAATAATAAATACTAACCAAATGAAAATTCCAATTCCATATGTCTAGCTAGCTCTGTGAAAATAAATCTCAGCTAATTAGTCATAATTTGATTTAATTGCATATTCTTCCAGGTAGTCTTAATTATCTCCACAGAGCTAGCATTCTTCATAGAGATCTCAAGCCAGGCAACATTTTAGTGAATGCAAACTGTGATTTAAAAATATGTGATTTTGGTCTTGCACGGACAAGTTCCACAAAAGACGGCCAATTTATGACGGAATATGTTGTCACAAGATGGTAAGTGTATGTTTCCCTTCCATTTAACACTCCTACATGTATATATTTCATAACATTTACATCAAAATTCAATGATAATTAACATAATAAATTTTCATAGGTACCGCGCACCGGAGGTTCTTTTGTGTTAGTGGCGTGTACAATACAGCCATTGATGTATGGTCTGTTGGCTGCATACTTGCCGAATTACTCGGCCGCACGGCAATATTTCCTGGCACCAACTGTCTATCTCAGTTAGAAATGATTTTCAATGTACTTGGGACACCTTCAAAGGAAGATATGAACTTCATAGACAACCCGAGATCACTCATGTACATCTCATCCCTACCGTACACACCAAATGTGCCACTACAGAGGCTCTATCCGATGGCAAATCCTCTCGCAATTGATCTATTGCAAAGGATGCTCATTTTGGATCCCAGCAAGCGGATTAGAGTGGACGAGGCATTACAACACCCGTATATTTCGCACTTATATGATCCAGCTGCCATGGACCATCCATCAAATGCAGTGATTGATCTGGAGATAGATGAGAAGATGGGGATAGATACGCTACGTGAGAACATATGGCTGGAGACGCTATATTATTAATAAGAATCATGTGTTTTTAACTTTTTTTGTTTGTGTTTATTAATTTTAGTACAAGTTAGTAGCATGTTTTTTTTTTCATCTTTTTCCTTTTGCTAAATCTTATTTTATTTTGAACCAGACGGTTTTTTTTTTTGACGAAAGTTAAATTTGGTGCCCTGTGTGTGTTTGAAGATTATTAAGATTAATGACGAGAATTAGTTAATTATGTCATGAATGATTATGTTAGATTCATTTATGATATCTTGTTTAATTTTATGTTTACTTTTGCATGTGTCCGTGCGCATACAAGTATGTTGAGATACTTGAGAAGTCACAAAGGCACTAATAGTGAAATCTGTTCAAACTTGTGAAAGTTTGTTAATTTTGAGCTGTTATAATAATCAATAAGTGGTTTTTCATGTTCCATTATTGCTATAATAAAAGTGTGACGAGAAATAATTTATTATATAATACGTGATTATTATTGTAAGATTATTTTTTTTTAAAAGGCAAAAAGTCCGTTTCATATATTGAAACTGATAACTTACAAATCTTTTAAATATTAGACAGTCTTCAAATAGTAAGTGGTTCCTCAAGTAGTTAGTAGTTAAATAGTTATTGACTGGGTGAAGAAATGGAGAAGGTTACGGAAATAGTTAGGTACTCCCTTAAAAAAAAAGCATCAAACCCCTTTCCCCGAAAATCCAAAAAAAAAGGCCGTTTTTATATATAAACTGGGAACTGAAGTTCTTCCAAACAGAATTCAATTGAATGCTATGATGCTCTCAAGCTTATTCTATATCTATACTCGCCCCAATTTAAGCTCATTAAATCAGAGAAACGGGAAAAGTTACAATAACTACGAAAGCTTTTGTGCTGCACGGAGGTCAAACTTAATGTTTCTATATCAAGCTGGGAATTTCTTGATTCGTCTAATCTCCTCGGGAAAAGGGGAAATAAGAAATTATTTGAAATGTACATTGAGAAATAAGATTTTGACATTTTGATAGAATATTTAAATTTTTTAAATGTTTCATCGGGCATACCGACAATTGCCTTCACAAAGTTTAATTCTTTATTATGTTCGATAATGTCATGTTTTCCTCACCAGATGAACGCAACAAAAATTAGAAAAACAGAACTTGAAGACAATTTAGATTTGAAATAAGAAAATTTGGACATTTTTATTTTTTTCCCAGAGTAATAGCACTAATATTAGTACAATAGATATTTGCTAATTGCTACCCTTCATTACCAAAATCTTACGCAAGCAACTGGATTTCTGCTGATTTACAAATCCGTCAAAATATTAATCCTGCCATTAACATTATTGTCGAGAATAGTATGTATATAAGCCATTACAATAGTAATATTCATAATTTGCCAAGCAGTACCTAAACATCTCAATATTGCTAAATGCCATACAGTATAATACGTATATAACTAACTTTTTGTCTCAAAAACAACGGGAAGTAGCTGGCTAATATTGTGCTTTCTGACCAAAAAAATTCAGAAAAAAGACGACCGATCCATAAGACGATCTTTGACTTGCTCAAATAAGCCCCTGAATAATTTGAGAATTTTGAAGAATCATACAATCCAGCATGTTTGCCACCTCTACTCGTACTGGTGTTAAGGTGGATTCCCGCAAACAGATCACAACTTATTTGAATGGTTAACAAACAAAAAAGTGTAAGATATCACTTCAGCAATTATCGCCCTCTGAAAGAGGAAGCCTTTGGAGTAATGGACAGTTTCTCTTCTTGATATGGCTGTGTGGCCGGGTCGGTCATGCTCGGCATCCTATTTACGCTTCCTTTGCCTTTTCTTGCATTTGGGCCGATTTCTTCGATCAAGTATTTCCACCCGTCAATCGGCCGCCTCCTACTAAAGATGTGGGTCTTGATAAAGCTTGCGATCTGCACCCAAAATTATCGTAATTGTTAGAATTTAGCAAGGAATTGAATTTCAACAAATGCGATCTAGTTTAACTCAGATAAGCTTTCCCTGTAAAAAAAAAAAAATTTAACTCAGATAAACCAATTATGCTCCTTTTTGTGCAATTAACTCCAAACTTTACCAAACTTGAAGAGTTATTTAACCCAATGAAGGTCTAATCTGTGCAATTGAGAGGCTATGTTGAGTCAAATTCCTCAGAACCCCAAAAATAAAATGAATAACCCACCTCATAAACCCTAAGCAAAGGAAATATTGATGTTGCCTATGGAACAGCAGAGATTTTGTATTGGACTGTATTGTGAGCAGACTTCTCAATGTACAATTTTATTATTACCTCAAAATGTTGTCACAAATTGTTACATGCAACACAAACCATGAACCATAACACCTATATGTACATGCTAATGTCAGTTCCAGGATGTCTTTTACACCATTCTTTCATCTGATTTATTTACTAATGCAAACTTGTTTTTATAAGCAAAGTGTAGATGCTTCTACGAGCATGAAACCAACAATGATTAAGTCAGTTATATATGGGTCTTGGTCAAACAAATTGGAGAAGGGTCAATGTCGATCTTCTTAAAAATTAAATTGACATTCCTTTCATAGTTTAAGAATATTATCTTCTTTTGTTTTGCAAGGGCATAACTGTAATAACTGATAGATGCCAACATTGAAAATGATAAAAAAAATGGTACCTGATATTTGCTGAAAGCAATGCGCCGTTCGAATTCTTGGAGAAGGATGTCTTCTTCCCTCTGAGAAATGTCCCAAATATTCCCATCCTGCACCTTTGATGTGGTCTCCCACCCGTCAGGCTTTGTCTTAAGCTCTGTTGTGCTTGGTACTTTTGATTCACATGATTCGTTGTTGCCGGAGTCAAATATTCTACACAAGAAAAAGTGTTTTGAGTGAAGTATCACTTCGATTTCCTTAACCAAATGTTTATGCTAAAGCATAAAAAAAACTTATCAATCGAACAAAAAAATAGAAAAAAAGGTGAAGATTTGAGTTTTTTCAACTGGGAAAAAAAGAAAAAGTCCTGTTTTATTTCTTTCCTTTTTATGCTTCCTCTGTTGATTCATTCTTGTAAGGAAGAATCAAGTTAAACTAAGAAATTTACACCTTTGAATTGCCCATTGTCACTTTCTGTTGCCTCCTATTTCAAACCAGTATATAACTAGCATTGCTTGTATGATTATAAAAGGCACAAATGAGGGCAATTTCGGGCTACTTTTGGATCAAATTAGTCTGAAATTCACGATGTAACTGGATACTTACTATACAGTATACATGTAATATCTACTACCAGGTCGAGCTTGATTGCAAAGCAGGATTTACTTGAGCTTAATTCCTTCTCAAATTGAGCTTAAGTTTTGTTGGTCCTGAAGTGTGTTTTTTAATATAGCCAAAATAGTACAATGATTATTGGCCTAATAACACAAAAGTTCATTCCATTGCTATTATTTATACTATACATAATAATATAGCTAGTTATGTCTTACTCTGCGCAGGAATCAAGAAGGCGGTCGATATCATCCCCTCTGGTCCCACCACCAAGCCTGGATTCTTCCAGTTTTTCTAATTCCTTGACCCACAACCCAGCATGTATCCTCTGCTTCTTGATCCTATACTCGTCCCCTTTTCTCTTCCCTTTTCCCTTCTTCTCCCCCTCGTTGACTCTCTCTAGTGCCCCGACTTGCAACTTTGCTGCTCTTCTCTCTTCCCACCTGCCATAGCCTAACATAAGCATCTTATTGAATAATATCATTGATTTTTCTGGACATTTGTTATATTTTAGAATAGAGCCCAAATTACTCAGCATTTCTTAGATAAGAAGTTATTATTTCTTTTGTGATGTTAACATTATGCAGTTCTCACAGACTAAACCACGTAAACTTACCTGAGGTTCCATACATTTTAAGGTCTAAATCCAATATAGTAAATGACCTTGAAGCGTTCTTGTATTTCAACTTGAGCGAAAACACTACAAAATTACTTCTTTATTTCTGGTATTCTCTCACTGGCTTGCACTTTCAGTTTTTCATTGTCTGGCTTATTAATGTACTGTCCAATAGTACAGTCTCAACCAGTATCTGACAAGCATTTACATGTAAATCAGCTTGGTATGAAGTTAAGTGTCAGTTCAAGCACTCTATATATTGAAACTACTTAATCTAATTGCATATGGCGTACTTGTTCAGGTTTTTAACATAGTACTTTGTATTAGTCAAGGTGTAAAAGTAACAACATGTTCACATTATTGCACCAACTAACTACTTACCGCTCATCCATCTCAGCCACGAACGCCTTCGTATCTTCATCCATATCAGCTGAGAGGTGAGAATCACCATCGACAGATTCGGAGGTGTCAGCCGATTCCCACGGCGCGCGATCGGTTGGGGGTGATGCTGGTCGAGGTAGGGGTGGGGTCGTCGTCGTTCGGCAGCCACGCTGTCTCCCATGCGTCGTTCCATTCGTCTAATCCGGTGGAGGAAGCCGCGGCGGAGGCGCGAGAGGGAGGTCGGCGGGTGGACAGGTGGCGAGCAAAGTGTGTTGGACAGCCTGGGAAGTAAGAGAGAAGGCGCTTGAGGGAATGCATCAGTGCCTCAGTGGTGTTCGACGAAATGCCGTAGGATTTTCCCTTTTAAAAGTCGTTACTTTTTAGTTGTTACATTGGCGAACTCCAAAAACAACACACTTCGGCTGGCCTAAATTTCTTCTGGCCCAATGGGGTCCGGATCCCTAAAGTAACCCAAATTTTGAGTTTCGGACCGTCCGATCAGGATTCGGGATCCAAACTCAAAATTTGAGTTACTTTAGGGGATCCAGATTCGGACCAATAGGTGTTGTCGAAACAATTAAACCAACTAGTAAGCTGTTAGTTATTACATTGGCGAACTTCACAAAATCACACTTCGGCTGGACCAAATTTATTCTGGCCCAATAGGCGTTGTCGAAACAACTAAACCAACTAGCAATCATGATGTCACAGATGTGTAATTCAATTATCAAAGAAAAGCCCAGCCCATGATCCACATATACCCTACTAGGTTTAGGGTTTACCCTCGCAATATATAGAACCTCTTTCTCGCTCCGCCTCCACTCCTCTACCCTCCGCTTACACCGAGAGAGAGAGAGAGAGAGAGGCGCCATTGACGATCGCCCTCTGGAGCCATGGTGCACGTCAGTTTCTATCGCAACTGTAAGCACTCTCTCCAAACCCTAGCACTAACTTCCCCTCAGATCTCCATTCTAACTAATAATCCCTTCTCTCTCTCTTTTTTTCTCAGATGGGAAGACCTTCAAGAAGCCGCGCCGTCCTTACGAGAAGGAGCGTCTCGACGCGGAGCTTAAGCTGGTCGGTGAGTACGGTCTACGGTGCAAACGCGAGCTCTGGCGCGTGCAGTTTGCTCTGAGCCGGATCCGAAACGCTGCCAGGGAGCTCCTAACGCTAGACGAGAAGAACCCGAGGCGTATCTTCGAAGGAGAGGCGTTGCTTCGTCGGATGAAGAGGTACGGGCTCCTGGAAGAGAGTCAAAACAAGCTTGATTACGTGCTTGCTCTTACTGTCGAGAACTTCCTCGCCAGGAGGCTTCAAACAATAATCTTCAAAACTGGCATGGCGAAGTCGATCCACCATGCCAGGGTTCTCATCAGACAGCGCCACATTAGGTACATTTTTTCACCATCCTTAGTATTTATTAAACTTTCAGTATAGTTGTGCAAAAGTTCTCTGATTTCTTTAGATGAATAGATTCAATCCGTAGAACTAATGGTAGTACCTGGAATAGGAGTCATGTTTTTCATATTATTAAAAAGTAGCTTACTGTTTACTAGTTTTATGACTTTTTTATATTAGTATTGTTCGTTGTTAAGAAGTGATCAACTCGTTTAGTTAGACTGCTTTAAATTCTGATTTGTGATTTGTGCTTTATATTTTTATTTCGTTTTTGTTATTGAGCTTTTATAATGGGCAAAATGATGAATAAACACGTCAATTACTCACGATGGTCATCTGAAGCACATTTGTTGTCTTACTGATGCATAAACTATTTTCTGATGCCCAAACTTTATTTATGTTGCTTTTTCAAGTACTACTCCCAGTATTTTGTTTTTGAATACAATTTGTTTGGGATACATTGTTTTTTAATACAATTTATTTGGGATACACGATTTTGTGATCAACTCTATTATTCTGGTAAAACTTTAAAGAACCATCCTTGTAAATTTGAACTAGGATTTCAATTGTGGGATTTAGAATTTAATTGGTGGTTTTTTGTTTAAATTAGTATCAACCACACGTTGCTTGCCTTATAGGTTGTTGCTGAACTCACTTTTAGTTGCTATATCATTAGGGGACGTGAGGATAATCTAAATACTCACGATGGATGTCTTGCTAGATTTACTTTATGATTTGTTATAGTTATTCTCTGATACTAGGTGTCTCTGACATCAATTGAAACCAGCATCATCGTTTAATCATAAGAGTTTTACAGATTTTTTTGCTTTGCTTGGGGTCACTATGAGGAAATAAATAAACCAAAGATGTCTGAGGGTGCAATTCCCATGATTTTATTAAATAGTCCTTTTCATTCTGAGCGCCCCAAAATCTGTTATTTCTATCACTGCCTTGTACTTGTTGGTACAACTATGTGTGAGGAGTTTTTTCTTCCTCACATTTGTTTGTGATTTTTACTGTTTGCTTTTAATTTTTATCATGTTTTTGTATGTTAATAAGGTCCTCTTTAGTTAGTTATGAGTTTTCTAGTTGTTATGAAATCTGAGGCACAATGAATGTTGACATTGCTAATGTATGTCTGAGTTTGCAAGATCTGGTGACTGGCGTCTATTATTCCTGAGTGCCTTCTTGAAATGATATTTTGGATAAAGTAGTATAGCTATATTTTCCAAACATTACTCAAATCTGATATTTAGCTTATGAAATATTCATGAAACAGGGTTGGACGACAGGTGGTGAACATCCCTTCATTCATGGTGAGAACTGATTCACAGAAGCATATAGATTTCTCTCTGACAAGCCCCTTTGGCCAGGGCCCACCAGGCAGAGTCAGAGATAAGAACATGAAGGCTGCTGCAAAGAAGCCAGCTGGTGGTGATGACGGTGAAGGGGAAGATGATTGATGAGCAAATCATAATGCTACCATTAATCAAACCCATTGCATTGACGCATGTGTGTGATCATTTTTGAATTTGTTCTTTAGTGGAGATTTTTTTTTCCTTTGGGTAAATGCATACTGCTTGTTTTAGCCTCAGCTTGAGATTTTTTTTAGGATTTAGTGAGAATATGCTGATAAGTTTCATTGTATGATTCAATTGTCTTTTGGACGTGGGAATCTGATGAAATTTTGCTGTCTAGTAGCGTGCGTTAGTTGAGTGCTAGTATTTATATTTCTCTTGATTTTGCGGATAATTTGGCTTAGAATTTTCAGTCCTTTACGTCCAAAATATTACAAATCTAATTTAGGACTTGGTTTACTGTTTATATCAAATTGATATGATATATATAGAGAATGGCTAATATTAAAATGTTTGTTCCTAGTCTCTTGGGTGCTATAACGTATTTTTGATTTCAAAGTTCAAACAGGTGATTCAAAACTGTAGATGTTCATTATATTAAAATGTGTTTGGAGAGCAAATTTTTATATTATTTTGAATTTTTTTATTATTTATTAAAAGGATTTGAAAATCACTGTTTTAAAGTATTTTTAGCATCATTGAAAATAGCGATTTTCAAATCATCTTAATAAATAGTAAAAAATTTCAAAAAATGTAAAATTTGATATCTAAGCACATTTTAATATAGATTGAACATCTAACGGTGTTGATAAGTTTTTTGCCTTGTTCCAAATTGCACGTCTATGCATGCTCCTAAATTCATCTAAGGCAGTGTGGGACAAGGTAATCTTAAACAAGAACTCTCGCAAATTAGACAAGGAAGCAAAAATAGCTCCCAATATGAGACTGAAGTGTTGACAAGATGGGAGGAACTACAAATTTACCTTCCACCCACGTCAAATCCAGATGAAATTCAAAAAAGGTCAGATTTACACTTACCTGGGGGGTCTCGACTCAAGTTACGAGGCCATAAGATCTCAGATTCTGAGCTAACCCGAACTGCCATCAATTACTCGGTAATGACAATCATAGAAAAGAAGAGACACAATGCTCCACTATGAATGTCCAGAACAACTCCGACATAGTCGAAAACAAAGCTTTCGCTGCCCGAAACCCTAACCCTGGCTTCCAACCAACGGTGAGAGGGGGAGCACCCAACAACGCCGACAAGTGCGACCACTGCAAGAAGTAGGGTCACACCTGCGACAACTGCTGGCACCTTCACCTTCATCTCCGACCAGTCCATGAGAAGGGAGAACGAGGAGGTAACTGGGGCGGCGGGAAGAAGGAAAAAAGATTTGGGGGGGGGGGGGGGGGGGGGTGGGGGGGATGAGCAAGGGATCAAACTCAACAAAAGGGGTCAAGGTTGGATCCGAACCAGCACTAACGCCTTTGGTTAATCAAATTGACCCCTCTAGATCTTCTGTGGCTCAGAACTTGCAGCTCACTCAACTAAATAGTTTGTTACAGCAACAAACATCAGGTTTTGTGCAATTTAAGTCTACTTTTAATTCTTGCAAAATTGATAATAATTTTAAAATTGCAAATCTGTGTCACAACACAAGCAAATGGATTATTGATTCAGGTGCCACCGACCATATAACATGGGACCAAAATAAATTAAAAAATTTACCCAACTTAAATACTCTCAACATGTAATTGTTGCAAATGAAAATAAGGTCCAAATTCATGATTTTGGTACAACCAGATTTCTTACAAAAGATATAAAAATCTTGTATTTACCAGACTTTAACTCAAATATATTATCGGTTAGTAAAATAACTCAAGAATTGAATTGCAATGTCATATTCTCATCAAATAAAGTGACCTTTCAGGATCGAGAATTAGGAAGGACGATTGGTGAGGGATGTTTGAAAAAATAGTCTTTATTATCTTGAAGAAAACAACAATAAATGTCTTGTGTCATTAAATTAGTAGATCGTGACAAATTGCTACATTGGCGATTTGGCCCCATATGATCAACTTTTAAATAAATTTTTTTGTTGTAATTTAGATTCAAAAAATTGTGATGTTTGTATGTTTTCAAAATAGACTAGGTTGTCATTTTCTTTATCCACCAATATGTCAGAAAAATATTTTGACTTAATTCATTCTGATGTTTGAGGTCCAGCACCTATAAATTCTTATAATAATTTTAGATATTTTGTCACATTTATTGATAATTTTTCTCGTACAACTTGAATTATCTTTTGAAAGGAAAAAAATAAAGTTTTTCATATTTTGAAGAATTCTATAATTTTGTTGAAAATCAATATAACGCAAAAATTAAAATTTTTATGTCTCGTAATGGGACAGAATTTATAAACAAAATTTTCGTAGAATTTTTTAAACAAAAATGAATTTTACATCAAACCACATGCATTAATACACCCGAACAAAATGGAGTTTCAGAAAAAAAAACATTTACTTGAAGTTACTAGCTAGATCACTTCTTTTTCAAACTAACGTTCCAAAAACTTATTGATCAGATGCAGTGTTAACAACAACTTAACTTATTAACAGATTACCAAGTGCTAGACTTAAGAATATGAGTCCCTTAGAAATTCATATAAGGTAGGAAACTTGATCTTGATTATATAAGAGTATTTGGGTGTAAATGTTTTGTACATATAAAAAGACAAGACAAATTGGATAAAAATCCAGTTTAAGTTATTTTTTTGAGATATTCCACGGAAAAGAAAGGTATAACTGTTATGATAAAAAAAAATCATAAACTTTATATTTTACGAGATGTGTCATTCTTTGAAAATGAACCATATTATCAAACAAATAAACAAAAAAATACACAAAGTCAACCAATGTTATTATCTCCAAATATATTTATGTTTCCTAAAGAAACAAATCAAGAACAAGTTGAGCATGTGGAAGAAGAACAAATTGGTGAGACAAGTGGAATTTCTTTAGGGGAGCAAATGAGGAAAATGAGTCACGTGAAGAAGCAACTCAAGAAGAAATTACCTTGACAAGATTTATAAGAAAAACTCAACCCTCTGTCAAACTAAGAGATTATGTATCCCATCAGGTGATGTATCCAATTCAAAAATTTATTTCTTATAAGAAGATCTCTCCTACATACCAGGCATACTTAGGTAACATCAACAATCAAACCGAACCAACCAATTTTAATGAAGCCAACTAGAGTCTGATTTGGCGAAATGCTATGGAAGAAAACTTCAAGACTTAGAAAAAAATGACACTTGAGATATTACTCACTTACCAAAAAAATAAAAAAACCATATGTTGCAAATGGTATACAAATCAATATAATTGTGATGGTACAGTTGAAAGGTACAAAGATAGGTTAGTGGCCAAATGTTACACCTGATCACTCAAAAGAGAGCAATGTTTCTTTTAATATTTATAACTCGTAAATGCTATCGGTTCGGACTGCAAGCGCACAATCCTTATCGAGTAGTATATGCGAGGTCGATCCACGGGAATATTGGTTCAGTGTCTTGAGCGATCGAATCACAACCTTCGAAAGGCTAGACGAAGTCTGAAATTTGAGAGATGTTTGTTGATCAATGTAATTAGGAAACAATTAAAAGTAATTAAAATAAAGATAGAGATGAGAATTCCTAGGGTTTCGGCACACCGTTGCCACTCAATCCGTCTTGACAATATTCCTGTTGCGTCTGATTTCCTGTTTTGTTTTATGAAAGATAACTACATAGGTCACTGCGATTTATGTTACGCCAGAATGACAGTCTTTCATCGAGACTCTACTCAGGACAATGCGATTTATCTTACGCAACTATCGGGTCTCTTATCTCC
>JAJGRW010000543.1:0-53287 GCA_025461045.1 Carex parvula | reverse complement strand
CACTTCAGGATTAAATAACAATTACAGTAGAGAATTTGAACTAATTTTTATGTGACATGCAGCATTCAGCAATTGAGTAAAAATATAAGTATAAAATTATCATTCTTTTTAACACTTTGTTTGGATGGAAATCAGAGGAAGAAAGGGACGGGAGGGAAAGAAAAATACATTATCATAAATATGCAATGTGTAA
Organism: Carex parvula; assembly: GCA_025461045.1. Taxonomy (NCBI): domain Eukaryota; kingdom Viridiplantae; phylum Streptophyta; class Magnoliopsida; order Poales; family Cyperaceae; genus Carex; species Carex parvula. Next base: position 53,094 of record JAJGRW010000543.1, on the reverse strand, counting down.
TAATGTATAATGGATGGTAGTTAAATCAACACAAGAAATATAATATTACTTTCAAAACACATTTAAAGAAGTGATAATAATAATGAGGGAGATCCTGAAACCAGGGGGAGTGAAGTATGGGGAACTCAAAGAAAGAAAAGGAGAGATTTCTTGGATAGCCTTAATTTATTCCCAAAACAGCACCAAATCTAGATATCTTTGGTGTTCACAATCTTGGGCTTTGTGACTTAATTTGTCTTATGTAATTAAGAAACTAAAGTTCAACAGTTGACTAAGAGGGCCACAAAATATATACTAAACATTTGTTGTAACCCATGTAGCAAAGAGTAAATAAAATCTTTTGAAAACTTTATAAAGTTATACACCTAGAAGGTTTCACAAAAACTATCGTAAAAATAAAAATAAGTTATACACCTAGAAGGTTAAAAATTTTATTCTGCGTGAAAATGTTGACATATTTAAACACAAATGAGATACGTCGACACAACACGTGTCATGCCACCCTGAAAATGCCGAAATTTTTATTTATAACATTTTAAGAAAATAAATTAATAAAATAACCATCGTTTCTGGTCAATTTCAAATCTAACACGGCCGCAGAATGCCAGAGCGGACCCATATTGGGGGGCCGCAGAATGCCAGAGCGGACCCTTATATGGGTCCGCAGAATGCCGGAGCGGTCTCATGGGCCGCAGAATGCCGGAGCGGTCCCTTTATTTTTATTTTAGAAATACGAAATTGTAATTTGTTAAGGTTATTTAATTTGTTAAGGTTATTTAGTTTCGAATGTGGTTTAAATTGATTTTTAGTCGTATCGTATTTTAGATATGTCGTTCGTTTGAAATATTTCAGATATTTTAGATATGTGGTTTCTTTGAAATTCTTTTGTGTACTCTGAGATAATGAAATCAACAACAAAATAAATAAATAACAACAAAATCAAACAAACAAGAAACTAATCAACGAAATAAATAAGTATCTGACAAAACATCTACCAATACTACAAATAAGAATCTACCAAAACATCTAACAGTACAATAAATGAAAATCTACGGCTCTGGACTAAACACCGTCCTCGCCTTCTTCTTCCTAAACCCCCGACCCCGCCTGTATAGTGGCGTCTCGTCAGTATCTGCGGAGGATGCTGAGTCGGCTGCTTGGACATCCGTAGACTGAACCGGCTCCTGGCGAACCTCCTCAATCTCGGATGTCTGCTGGACCCCAGGACCAAAAACTGTGGTCTGTCCAGACTCAGCCTGCGTGAATAAAAATGCCTGTCTGGCAATGGGGTCATCGTGGAGGGAAGGGTGAGGTACCTTGCTGTGAGAACTGGCCAGGGAACGGCGGGATGGGCTCTGTCTGAACATAACCTGGCTGATAGGCAGGAGGTGCTGTCTGAGTGGGACTGTAACCCGGGGAATACAGTCCATCTCCCTCTGTGCCATACTCAGTGGAGATATTGAACTGGAACGGGTCCTCCTCCTCGTCTCCACCCTATAGTAGCTTACAAATTAAATAATGTATTGAATAAGAAAAAAAATCACAGTTATGTATTTTATTAAATTATACCTCGGCAGGCATCCTAGACTGGGATCCCATGGCCTCATGTGCTGCTCAGCGCATCAACTCGGCACCTCGGTCGAACGCCTGACCGACCGTCTCAGCATCATGGACGGGTGCAAACACGTCCTCATCACCAGTGTAGGGGACATAAACATCGGGCTCGTCAGATATGTCGTCGACCGCATCAACACCGCCCAAGCCAGCGCACCTCAGTAGTGAGTCGAGGCGCGCCCTGTACCCACACTGGCACACCGCGGGTACGTTGTGCTTGAGGATGACCTTCCCGAGCCTCTTCCATCCCCTGGTGACGGCCATCGTAGCCCCTATGACGCAACTCTTGACAAGATATAATGCCTGAAAATTGAAAAAATTATGAAGAAGTTGTACAATTGTAAATATTAAAGTTTTGAATTTGAAACTTCAAATTAAAAATACCGTGGCTGCGAGAGGTGCGCCGGCGGGGATAATACTGTGGATCCGTCCTCTACGATCCCTCGGCTTCGGTACCCGCTCGTGCGGGTTGTCGGCGATGTATCCCTCAATGAATATGGTGTACGCGCCGTGATCCTGATACCAATCTCTGTAAGGTCTGTACGAATTACAACAAATGTTAGATATTCCAATCAAAAAGCCATAGTTGAAGTTTTGAATTAATAAAATTTCTTACACTGGTGCGACATCCATCTGACGGTCGGGCTCGGCCAATGGGGGATCTGCCTGTCCTGCCTCAAACACGTAATCAGCACGGGTAATCCCCCAGTCCTTGCCTGCAGTGGTCTCCCTGGGATGGTGCAGAGCTCGCCAGACATCCTCGCTGATCGGTGCCGGGGGCGGAGCAAGCTGGCGCATCCCGAACTGTCTCATGACCTGTCCGGGGTAATGGTGCTCGATGATCTATATATATTAATACGTTAGACTGTTTTTATTAAATTAAGTTGATTGTGTAAATAACTAGCATAAAGAAATTACGGTACCTGAAAACATATGAGCGGCACCTCTGCACGCCAGAAACGCTCCTGCTGACGACATCGCTCCGGCAATATCTCAAGATATGACCGATGTGCGCCATCCACCTCGACCTGGAAGTATAGATTTAATATCGTATATCAAGTCGAACTGGAAAAAATTTAAATAAAAATAAAAATAAAAGTAAACTTACATAATCTTTGTAGGGCTCCCAAGTGACAAACTCGGCATCATCTCTGAGATGCTCGATCTCCTGTCTCCAGAATGTGATGCCGAGAGACGCGCCATGCCCTGCACCCACCCAAATCTTGGGATAGCAGTACTTGGCGGCAAATGCAGGGCAGTTGTCCGGCTCGGGCTTGCCCCACTGCGGCACATCTGTCTTGCTGGCCAGGACTGGACGGCCAACAATCAGATGTGCGTAGGACCAGTGCTGTAGTAACATGCACGGTCCTATGAAGGTCTTGTTCTTCTTCAGGCAGGCTGTGTTAAGACCCCTTTACAAGAAAACAAAGTCATTGTTACTACACTACGATGTATACTATTTGAAAATATTTATAAGAAGGTGTTTCTTACCTATATAGGCATGCCAGCGTGGCACCTCCCCAGTTCAACCTGCCCGCAGTGGACAGATCGCGCAGAAGCTCGAGGCAACACAGCCGCACCTGATCTCCATGCGAATCCGAAAACAACCGACAGCTGATCATCTCCAAAATATAGGCGCGCAGATATCGGTCAATAACCACCTGTTATAGATTTAAATTAGAACATTACTTACAAGAAAATAAATATAATACTATTTAAATTAAATCTTGTACAAGCAAATACCTGATCTGGTCGATCCGGAAAGACCTGGAATCTCACCCGCAGCTTTGCCAAGCTGATGCAGCTGGGCTAAACCACAGTCTTCTCACCTCTCTTCTTCTCTTTCTGGAGATCCTCGTGCGGGATACCCAATAGCTCCAAGCATAATGCACGAAAATCTCCGTACTCGACGCCGGTGACCGGCTCCCCAATAATAGTCATACCCCACAGGCAACTGACATCCTGTAGGGTGACTGTCATCTCAGCACGGGGGAGATGAAAGCTGTGCGTCTCGGGACGCCATCGCTCAACGAGGCCAGAAGATAAACCCTCGTCAGCATTCTCCTCTGCCATCTGGGATATCTGGTACAATCCCATCGAGCGTAAAATCCCCCCGTACGCTGGCTGGTACCGTAGATGCTGGCGGTTGTGACGAACCGTAACCGCATCCAAACCCTGCATTTAATTAAATAATCAGATCAAGTTCATTCATTAAAAATTCAGAATGACAAATTTATAAATATGACAAATTTACTTACCCCAGTGGCAGCCTCTAAAATTCGATGCTCCGCATTCGGATACCACAAGAAGTCGCTGACCCTGTCGGTGCGACTCCGGATACCCGGAACATCCGCCAATGCTGTCTCGATGTACTGAGACATCTCGTATGGCGTGGCTGTAGGAGCATGCTGTGTACCCCTACTGGAGGATGGTCTACTGGTACTCATGCTGTATTGGATAATTTTTGGTCAAATATGAGAGTTTGGTAAAAGTCCGGTTTAAATTTGGGTACAATTCTAATTAAATTTGGGTACAATCGAATTAAATTTGGGTACAATTCTAATTAAATTTGGGTACAATTCTAATTAAATTTGGGTACAATCTAATTAAATTTGGGTACAATCGAATTAAATTTGGATACAATTCTAATTAAATTTGGATACAATCGAATTAAATTTGGGTACAATTCTAATTAAATTTGGGTACAATTCTAATTCTAAATCCTAAATTAATATATCTAATTCTAAATGCTAAATCTAAACCCTAAACCCTAAATTCTAATCCTAAACCCTAAACCTACACCTAATTACTACTCTACACTAAAAATTAAACTAGAGAAGAAGAAGAAGAAAACTTACCCGAGGTCGAAGGGATTGAAACTTGAAATGAGATGTTATGAAATCGGAACCCAGCGGCCCCTTATATAGGCTGGGGACCGCTCCGGCATTCTGCGGCCCCTGGGACCGCTCCGGCATTCTGCGGACCCATATGAGGGTCCGCTCCGGCATTCTGCGGCCCCCCCCATATGGGTCCGCTCCGGCATTCTGCGGCCGTGTTAGATTTAGAATTGACCAAAAACGATGGTTATTTTATTAATTTATTTTTTAAAAATGGTATAAATAAAAATTTCGGCTGAAAATGTTGACATATTTAAACACATAAATTTTACACATTTGAACATTAAATTTTCTAAATGCTTCGGCCTTCGGCCATATCTCTGCAGGCTCTATGAATCCGTATCCATACATCAACTCATGTGGTCTCATGAATCTGTTTGTTTTTCGGAGAAAATCAGGCTCTTACTTTTTCTTTCATCCAAGTTGAACTAATATTTATTAATTTATTTTAATTTTAATGAATCTATTTGTTAAATTTTGAAAATTCTGTGGCAAATGTTATTATTTTCTAAATAGTAAATATTATTCTTTTTTATATGTGGTGAATGGGTCAAGTCCATGAGTTCAAATTCTATTACTGATTAAGTTAAGATCAATGCATCAACAAATGAACTAACTTTTTATGATCGATGATGCGAGATGCATCAGCATATTGAATTACACAAGTTTTATTACAAGTTGTCCGTTTTGAAATGTTATTTTATTTATTTATTTTTATTTAAGAGTTCATAATACTGTTTCTGAAAGAAATTTACAAATCAGTTAATAATAATCAAAACATAAGTTTCACTATACTCCAAGGACTGACATATTTAAGCCATATTGGTACTGTATAATTAACTAAGTTGGTAAGTCTATTGCAAAAATGGATTAAAGAAGCATCAAAATATTGATCTTCCGTTTCGGGTTTTTTTTATTTAAGTATTGACTTTTTGGAGTGAAAAGAAATAGAAATGATGAACACAAATTTTATTGATTGTTGTTCTAATTTTTACAGAGTTGTACATGGGTATTTATAGCCTAATTTCTATTAGCCGTGAGGTTCTTTTCTAAGTTACGGTTGCTGAAATATTTACTCTAATTATGTCTTAATTACAAAAGATTTACAAGAATCAAGCTAGGTATCATAAATAGCCTGACAACTATGTAATCAGATGCTAGCTTATTTGTTGCCTAAACTATATCAATGATGAATATTTTCTGAGACTAAGATTTTATTTCTCAATACTCCCCTCAAGTTGGGTTCGAATAAATTGATTGAGCTCAACTTGCCGAGTATATTTAGATGGCTGGATTTGTCGAGTGTTTTGGTGAAGACATCTGCCAATTGGTCTTTGCTTCTAACAAATGAGGTTTCTATTTCTCCCGACTGTATTTTTTCTCTAACAAAGTGACAGTCAACCTCTATGTGTTTTGTCCTTTCATGGAACACTGGATTGGATGCAATATGCCGTGCAACTTGGTTGTCACAATACATTTGCATTGTTCATGTGAGCTCTATCTTCATGTCGCTGAGTAGTTGATTGATCCAGATGAACTTAGTTGCAGTGGATGCCATGGCTCGATATTCTGCTTTCGCACTTGACCTTGATACAACATTCTGCTTTTTGCTCTTCCAAGTGACTAGGTTGCCACTTACAAAGGTACAAAAGCCTGTAGTTGATTTCCTGTCGCAGCTACCGGCCCAATCTGCATCAGAAAAACCAAACACATCGTTAGAATTATTGTTCTTCATCCAAATTCCTTGACCTGAAGTGCCTTTAAGATATCTTAGTATTCTATCAATTGCACTCAAGTGACTGGTGCGTGGAGCTTGCATAAATTGGCTTATAACACTAACTGCAAAGGCTATGTCAGGTCTGGTAACTGTAAGATAAATTACTTGCCAACCAACCTTTGATATTGTCCTATGTCAGGTAGTGTTTCACCATCTTCAATTCCAAGTTTAATATTGGTTTCTATTGGAGTATTGGCTGGTTTAGCTCTCAATTTACCAGTTTCTTTTAACAGGTCAATGGCATATTTCCTTTGGGATAGAAATAAGTTTTTACTTGAGTAAGCTATTTCTATTCCAAGAATATATGAAATTTTTTCAAGATCCTTGATATCAAATTCTTCTTTCAAATATTGTGTAACCATTTTAATTTTCTCATTATTATTTTCAGTGATGATAATATCATCTACATAGACGAGAATAATGATAGTGCAGTTTTGTGAGTGTTTGACAAACATAGAGGAATCAGCTGTGCTTTTATGAAAATTAATTTTTAAAAAAGAAAAACTTAGCTTGACATACCATGCTCTTGGTGATTTTTTAGACCATAAATTGCTTTCTTGAACTTACATGCAAGTGTTGGGTCCGATGCATTTTTGTGACCTGGGGGAAGGGTCATGTAGACCTCTTCTTCCAAAGTTCCTTGAAGAAATGTATTTTTTACTTTCATTTGGAACAAATTCCATCCCAAGTTGATGGCCACCGATAGCAAAATTCTAGTAGTATCATTTTTGCTACTGGTGCAAAGGTCTCTTAGTAGTCAATACCATAAGTTTGGGTGTAACATTTGGCCACTAACCTAGCTTTGTACCTTTCAACTGTACCATCACAATTATATTTGATTTTGTATACCCATTTGCAACATATGGTTTTTTTATTTTTTGGTAAGTGAGTAATATCCCAAGTGTCATTTTTTTCTAAGTCTTGAAGTTCTTCTTCCATAGCCTTTCGCCAAATCAGACTCTAGTTGGCTTCATTAAAATTGGTTGGTTCGGTTTGATTGTTGATGTTACCTAAGTATGCCTGGTATGTAAGAGAGATCTTCTTATAAGAAATAAATTTTTGAATTGGATACATCACCTGATGGGATACATAATCCCTTAGTTTGACAGAGGGTTGAGTTTGTCTTATAAATCTTCTCAAGGTAATTTCTTCTTGAGTTGCTTCTTCACGTGACTCATTTTCCTCATTTGCTCCCCCTAAAGAAATTCCACTTGTCTCACCAATTTGTTCTTTTTCCACATGCTCAACTTCTTCTTGATTTGTTTCTTTAGGAAACATAAATATATTTGGAGATAATAACATTGGTTGACTTTGTGTATTTTCTTGTTTATTTGTTTGATAATATGGTTCATTTTCAAAGAATGACACATCTCGTAAAATATAAATTTTATGATTTTTTTTATCATAACATTTATACCTTTCTTTTCCGTGGAATATTTCAAAAAAATAACTTTAACTGAATTTTTATCCAATTTGTCTTGTCTTTTTATATGTACAAAATATGTATACCCAAATACTCTTATATGATCAAGATCAAGTTTCCTACCTTATATGAATTTCTAAAGGACTCATATTCTTAAGTCTAGCACTTGGTAATCTGTTAATGAGTTAAGTTGTTGTTAACACTGCATCTGATCAATAAGTTTTGGAACGTTAGTTTGAAAAAGAAGTGATCTAGCTAGTAACTTCAAGTAAATATTTTTTTTTTCTGAAACTCCATTTTGTTCGGGTGTATTAATGCATGTGGTTTGATGTAAAATTCATTTTTGTTTAAAAAATTCTACGAAAATTTTGTTTATAAATTTTGTCCATTATGAGACCTAAAAATTTTAATTTTTGCGTTATATTGATTTTCTACAAAATTATAGAATTCTTGAAAATATGAAAAACTTCATTTTTTTCCTTTCAAAAGATAATCCAAGTTGTACGAGAAAAATTATCAATAAATGTAACAAAATATCTAAAATTATTATAAGAATTTATAGGTGCTGGACCTCAAACATCAGAATGAATTAAGTCAAAATATTTTTCTGACATATTGGTGGATAAAGAAAATGACAACCTAGTCTATTTTGAAAACATACAAACATCACAATTTTTTGAATCTAAATTACAACAAAAAAATTTATTTAAAAGTTGATCATATGGATGGCCAAATCGCCAGTGTAGCAATTTGTCACGATCTACTAAATTTAATGACACAAGACATTTATTGTTGTTTTCTTCAAGATAATAAAGACCATTTTTCAAACATCCCTCACCAATCGTCCTCCCTGATTCTCGATCCTGAAAGGTCACTTTATTTGATGAGAATATGACATTGCAATTCAATTCTTGAGTTATTTTACTAACCGATAATATATTTGAGTTAAAGTCTGGTAAATACAAGATATCTTTTATATCTTTTTTAAGAAATCTGGTTGTACCAAAACCATGAATTTGGACCTTATTTCCATTTGCAACAATTACATATTGAGAGTATTTAAGTTGGGTAATATTTTTTAATTTATTTTGGTCCCATGTTATATAGTCGGTGGCACCTGAATCAATAATCCATTTGCTTGTGTTGTGACACAGATTTGCAATTTTAAAATTATTATCAATTTTGCAAGAATTAAAAGTAGACTTAAATTGCACAAAACCTGATGTTTGTTGCTGTAACAAACTGTTTAGTTGAGTTAACAGTTGAGTGAGCTACAAGTTCTGAGCCACAGAAGATCTAGAGGGGTCAATTTGATTAACCAAAGGCGTTAGTGCTGGTTCGGATCCAACCTTGACCCCTTCATTTGTTGAGTTTGATCCCTTGCTCATCCCCCCCCCCTCCCCCCAAATCTTTTTTCCTTCTTCCCGCCGCCCCAGTTACCTCCTCGCTCTCCCTTCTTATGGACTGGTCGGAGATGAAGGTGAAGGTGCCAGCAGTTGTCGCGGGTGTGACCCTACTTCTTGCAGTGGTCGCACTTGTCGGCGTTGTTGGGTGCTCCCCTTCTCACCGTTGGTTGGAAGCCAGGGTTAGGGTTTCGGGCAGCGAAAGCTTTGTTTTCGACTATGTCGGAGTTGTTCTGGACATTCATAGTGGAGCATTGTCTCTTCTTTTCTATGATTGTATTACCGAGTAATTGATGGCAGTTCGGGTTAGCTCAGAATCTGAGATCTTATGGCCTCGTAACTTGAGTCGAGACCCCCCAGGTAAGTGTAAATCAGGTCTTGCTCTGACTTTGAATTTCATCTGGATTTGACGTGGGTGGAAGGTAAATTTGTAGTTCCTCCCATCTTGTCAACACTTCAGTCTCATATTGGGAGTTATTTTTGCTTCCTTGTCTGATTTGCGAGAGTTCTTGTTTAAGATTGTAAATGTGAGCAAAGTTCTGTTGTTGGCCATAGCCTTTTTACCTTGTCCCACACTGCCTTGGATGGATTTAAGAGCACGCATAGACGTGCAATTTGGAACAAGGTTAAAAAGGCTTATCAACACCGTTAGATATTCAATCTATATTAAAATGTACTTAAATATCAAATTTTATATTTTTTGAAATTTTTTTACTATTTATTAAGATGATTTGAAAATCGCTGTTTTCAATGATGCTAAAATATACTTCAAAACAGTGATTTTCAAACTATTTTAATAAATAGTAAAAAAATTCAAACAAATATATAATTTGCTCTCCAAACACATTTTAATATAAATTGAATATCTAATGGTTTGAATCAACTGTTTAAACTTTGAAATCAAAAAACCACTTGATAACACCGAGAGACTAGAAACAAACGTTTTGATATTAGCCACTATATATATATATATATATCAATTTGATATAAACAGTAAACCAAGTCCTAAATTAGATTTGTAATATTTGGACGTAAAAGACTGAAAATTCTAAGCCAAATTATCCGCAAAATCAAGAGAAATAAAATACTAGCACTCAACTAACGCACGCTACTAGACAGCAAAATTTCATCAGATTCCCACGTCCAAAAGACAATTGAATCATACAATGAAACTTATCAGCATATTCTCACTAAATCCTAAAAAAAATCTCAAGCTGCGGCTAAACAACAGTATGCATTTACCCAAAGGAAAAAAAAATCTCCACTAAAAGAACAAATTCAAAAATGATCACACACATGCGTCAATGCATGGGTTTGATTAATGGTAGCATATGATTTGCTCACTCATCATCTTCCCCTTCACCGTCATCACCACCAGCTGCTTTCTTTGCAGCAGCCTTCATGTTCTTTCTCTTGACTCTGCCTGGTGGGCCCTGGCCAAAGGGGCTTGTCAGAGAGAAATCTATATGCTTCTGTGAATCAGTTCTCACCATGAATGAAGGGATGTTCACCACCTGTCGTCCAACCCTGTTTCATGAATATTTCATAAGCTAAATATCAGATTTGAGTATATGTTTTGAAAATATAGTATACTACTTTATCCAAAATATCATTTCAAGAAGGCACTCAGGAATAATAGACGCAGTCACAGATCTTGCAACCTCAGACATACATTAGCAATGTCAAACATCATTGTGCCTTCAGATTTCATAAAACTAGAAAAATCATAAATAAAGAGGACCTTTTATAACATACAAAAACATGATAAAAATTAAAAGCAAACAGTATAAAATCACAAACAAATGTGAGGAAGAAAAAACTCCTCACACATAGTTGTACCAACAAGTACAAAGGCAGTGATAAAAATAACAGATTTTTGGGGCGCTCAGAATGAAAAGGACTATTTATAAAATCATGGGAATTGCACCCTCAGACATCTTTGGTTTATTTATTTCCTCATAGTGACCCCAAGCAAAGCAAAAAAATCTGTAAAACTCTCATGATTAAACGATGATGCTGGTTTCAATTGATGTCAGAGACACCTAGTATCAGAGAATAACTATAAACAAATCATAAAGTAAATCTCAGACATCCATCGTGAGTATTTAGATTCTCCTCACGTCCCTAATGATATAGCAACTAAAAGTGAGTTCAGCAACAACCTATAAGTGTGTTGATACTAATTTTAAACAAAAAACCACCAATTAAATTCTAAATCCCACAATTGAAATCCTAGTTCAAATTTACAAGGATGGTTGTTTAAAGTTTTACCAGAATAATAGAGTTGATCACAAAATCGTGTATCCCAAATAAATTGTATTCAAAAACCATGTATCCCAAATAAATTGTATTCAAAAACAAAATACTGGGAGTAGTACTTGAAAAAGCAACATAAATAAAGTTTGGGCATCAGAAAATAGTTTATGCATCAGTAAGTCACAACAAATGTGCTTCAGATGACCATCGTGAGTGATTGACGTGTTTATTCATCATTTTGCCCATTATAAAAGCTCAATAACAAAAACGAAATAAAAATATAAAGCACAAATCACAAATCAGAATTTAAAGCAGTCTTAACTAAACGAGTTGATCACTTCTTAACAACTAACAATACTAATATAAAAAAGTCATAAAAACTAGTAAACAGTAAGCTACTTTTTAATAATATGAAAAACATGACTCCTATTCCAGGTACTACCATTTAGTTCTACGGATTGAATCTATTCATCTAAAGAAATCAGAAAACTTTTGCACAACTATACTGAAAGTTTAATAAATACTAAGGATGGTGAAAAAATGTACCTAATGTGGCGCTGTCTGATGAGAACCCTGGCATGGTGGATCGACTTCGCCATGCCAGTTTTGAAGATTATTGTTTGAAGCCTCCTGGCGAGGAAGTTCTCGACAGTAAGAGCAAGCACGTAATCAAGCTTGTTTTGACTCTCTTCCAGGAGCCCGTACCTCTTCATCCGACGAAGCAACGCCTCTCCTTCGAAGATACGCCTCGGGTTCTTCTCGTCTAGCGTTAGGAGCTCCCTTGCAGCGTTTCGGATCCGGCTCAGAGCAAACTGCACGCGCCAGAGCTCGCGTTTGCACCGTAGACCGTACTCACCGACCAGCTTAAGTTCCGCGTCGAGACGCTCCTTCTCGTAAGGACGGCGCGGCTTCTTGAAGGTCTTCCCATCTGAGGAAAAAAAAGAGAGAGAAGGGATTATTAGTTAGAATGGAGATCTGAGGGGAAGTTAGTGCTAGGGTTTGGAGAGAGTGCTTACAGTTGCGATAGAAACTGACGTGCACCATGGCTCCAGAGGGCGATCGTCAATGGCGCCTCTCTCTCTCTCTCTCTCTCTCGGTGTAAGCGGAGGGTAGAGGAGGGGAGGCGGAGCGAGAAAGAGGTTTTATATATTGCGAGGGTAAACCCTAAACCTAGTTGGGCATATGTGGATCATGGGCTGGGCTTTTCTTTGATAATTGAATTACACATCTGTGACATCATGATTGCTAGTTGGTTTAGTTGTTTCGACAACACCTATTGGGCCAGAATAAATTTGGTCCAGCCGAAGTGTGATTTTGTGAAGTTCGCCAATGTAATAACTAACAGCTTACTAGTTGGTTTAATTGTTTCGACAACACCTATTGGTCCGAATCTGGATCCCCTAAAGTAACTCAAATTTTGAGTTTGGATCCCGAATCCTGATCGGACGGTCCGAAACTCAAAATTTGGGTTACTTTAGGGATCCGGACCCCATTGGGCCAGAAGAAATTTGGGCCAGCCGAAGTGTGTTGTTTTTGGAGTTCGCCAATGTAACAACTAAAAAGTAACGACTTTTAAAAGGGAAAATCCTACAGCATTTCGTCGAACACCACTGAGGCACTGATGCATTCCCTCAAGCGCCTTCTCTCTTACTTCCCAGGCTCTCCAACACACTTTGCTCGCCACCTGTCCACCCGCCGACCTCCCTCTCGCGCCTCCGCCGCGGCTTCCTCCACCGGATTAGACGAATGGAACGACGCATGGGAGGCAGCGTGGCTGCCGAACGACGACGACCCCACCCCTACCTCGACCAGCATCACCCCAACCGATCGCGCGCCGTGGGAATCGGCTGACGCCTCCGAATCTGTTGATGGTGATTCTCACCTCTCAGCTGATATGGATGAAGATACGAAGGCGTTCGTGGCTGAGATGGATGAGCGGTAAGTAGTTAGGTGGTGCAATAATGTGAACATGTTGTTACTTTTACACCTTGACTAATACAAAGTACTCTGTTAAATACCTGAACAAGTACGCCATATGCAATTAGATTAAGTAGTTTCAATATATAGAGTGCTTGCACTGACACTTAACTTCATACCAAGCTGATTTACATGTAAATGCTTGTCAGATACTGGTTGAGACTGTACTATTGGACAGTACCTTAATAAGCCAGACAATGAAAAACTGAAAGTGCAAGCCAGTGAGAGAATACCAGAAATAAAGAAGTAATTTTGTAGTGTTTTCGCTCAAGCTGAAATACAAGAATGCTTCAAGGTCATTTACTATATTGGATTTAGACCTTAAAATGTATGGAACTTCAGGTAAGTTTACGTGGTTTAGTCTGTGAGAACTGCATAATGTTAACATCACAAAAGAAATAATAACTTCTTATCTAAGAAATGCTGAGTAATTTGGGCTCTATTCTAAAATATAACAAATGTCCAGAAAAATCAATGATATTATTCAATAAGATACTTATGTTAGGCTATGGCAGGTGGGAAGAGAGAAGAGCAGCAAAGTTGCAAGTCGGGGCACTAGAGAGAGTCAACGAGGGGGAGAAGAAGGGAAAAGGGAAGAGAAAAGGGGACGAGTATAGGATCAAGAAGCAGAGGATACATGCTGGGTTGTGGGTCAAGGAATTAGAAAAACTGGAAGAATCCAGGCTTGGTGGTGGGACCAGAGGGGATGATATCGACCGCCTTCTTGATTCCTGCGCAGAGTAAGACATAACTAGCTATATTATTATGTATAGTATAAATAATAGCAATGGAATGAACTTTTGTGTTATTAGGCCAATAATCATTGTACTATTTTGGCTATATTAAAAAACACACTTCAGGACCAACAAAACTTAAGCTCAATTTGAGAAGGAATTAAGCTCAAGTAAATCCTGCTTTGCAATCAAGCTCGACCTGGTAGTAGATATTACATGTATACTGTATAGTAAGTATCCAGTTACATCGTGAATTTCAGACTAATTTGATCCAAAAGTAGCCCAAAATTGCCCTCATTTGTGCCTTTTATAATCATACAAGCAATGCTAGTTATATACTGGTTTGAAATAGGAGGCAACAGAAAGTGACAATGGGAAATTCAAAGGTGTAAATTTCTTAGTTTAACTTGATTCTTCCTTACAAGAATGAATCAACAGAGGAAGCATAAAAAGGAAAGAAATAAAACAGGACTTTTTCTTTTTTTCCCAGTTGAAAAAACTCAAATCTTCACCTTTTTTTCTATTTTTTTGTTCGATTGATAAGTTTTTTTTATGCTTTAGCATAAACATTTGGTTAAGGAAATCGAAGTGATACTTCACTCGAAACACTTTTTCTTGTGTAGAATATTTGACTCCGGCAACAACGAATCATGTGAATCAAAAGTACCAAGCACAACAGAGCTTAAGACAAAGCCTGACGGGTGGGAGACCACATCAAAGGTGCAGGATGGGAATATTTGGGACATTTCTCAGAGGGAAGAAGACATCCTTCTCCAAGAATTCGAACGGCGCATTGCTTTCAGCAAATATCAGGTACCATTTTTTTTATCATTTTCAGTGTTGGCATCTATCAGTTATTACAGTTATGCCCTTGCAAAACAAAAGAAGATAATATTCTTAAACTATGAAAGGAAATGTCAATTTAATTTTTAAGAAGATCGACATTGACCCTTCTCCAATTTGTTTGACCAAGACCCATATATAACTGACTTAATCATTGTTGGTTTCATGCTCGTAGAAGCATCTACACTTTGCTTATAAAAACAAGTTTGCATTAGTAAATAAATCAGATGAAAGAATGGTGTAAAAGACATCCTGGAACTGACATTAGCATGTACATATAGGTGTTATGGTTCATGGTTTGTGTTGCATGTAACAATTTGTGACAACATTTTGAGGTAATAATAAAATTGTACATTGAGAAGTCTGCTCACAATACAGTCCAATACCAAATCTCTGCTGTTCCATAGGCAACATCAATATTTCCTTTGCTTAGGGTTTATGAGGTGGGTTATTCATTTTATTTTTGGGGTTCTGAGGATTGATGAATTTCATTTCTATTTTGAGCGTTTTCCCGATTATCTTCAGAAGTGGGTAAACACATGGTATTTCTTTAAATATATATACTATCTGTCTTTTTAGGATATAATTTTGATGGCTACGTACTATCTCATATTACAGAAATCCGACTACTATGGGTGTGATTCTAGTATGTGTTAATTGGTAGTCATGTACCGGTGTAATTTGAGGTCATTGAGTCAAAAATTTGACTCAACATAGCCTCTCAATTGCACAGATTAGACCTTCATTGGGTTAAATTAATTCTTTAAGTTTGGTAAAGTTTGGAGTTAATTGCACAAAAAGGAGCATAATTGGTTTATCTGAGTTAAACTTTTTTTTTTTTTTACAGGGAAAGCTTATCTGAGTTAAACTAGATCGCATTTGTTGAAATTCAATTCCTTGCTAAATTCTAACAATTACGATAATTTTGGGTGCAGATCGCAAGCTTTATCAAGACCCACATCTTTAGTAGGAGGCGGCCGATTGACGGGTGGAAATACTTGATCGAAGAAATCGGCCCAAATGCAAGAAAAGGCAAAGGAAGCATAAATAGGATGCCGAGCATGACCGACCCGGCCACACAGCCATATCAAGAAGAGAAACTGTCCATTACTCCAAAGGCTTCCTCTTTCAGAGGGCGATAATTGCTGAAGTGATATCTTACACTTTTTTGTTTGTTAACCATTCAAATAAGTTGTGATCTGTTTGCGGGAATCCACCTTAACACCAGTACGAGTAGAGCCTGGTGGCAAACATGCTGGATTGTATGATTCTTCAAAATTCTTAAATTATTCAGGGGCTTATTTGAGCAAGTCAAAGATCGTCTTATGGATCGGTTGTCTTTTTTCTGAATTTTTTTGGTCAGAAAGCACAATATTAGCCAGCTACTTCCCGTTGTTATATACGTATTATACTGTATGGCATTTAGCAATATTGAGATGTTTAGGTACTGCTTGGCAAATTATGAATATTACTATTGTAATGGCTTATATACATACTATTCTCGACAATAATGTTAATGGCAGGATTAATATTTTGACGGATTTGTAAATCAGCAGAAATCCAGTTGCTTGCGTAAGATTTTGGTAATGAAGGGTAAGCAATTAGCAAATATCTATTGTACTAATATTAGTGCTATTACTCTGGGAAAAAAATAAAAATGTCCAAATTTTCTTATTTCAAATCTAAATTGGCTTCAAGTTCTGTTTTTCTAATTTTTATTGCGTACATTTGGTGAGGAAAACATGACATTATCGAACATAATAAAGAATTAAACTTTGTGAAGGCAATTGTCGGTATGCCCATTGAAACTTTTAAAAAATTTAAATATTCTATCAAAATGTCAAAATATCTTATTTCTCAATGTACATTTCAAATAATTTCTTATTTCCCCTTTTCCCGAGGAGATTAGACGAATCAAGAAATTCCCAGCTTGATATAGAAACAATAAGTTTGACCTCCGTGCAGCACAAAAGCTTTCGTAGTTATTGTAACTTTTCCCGTTTCTCTGATTTATTGAGCTTAAATTGGGGCGAGTATAGATATAGAATAAGCTTGAGAGCATCATAGCATTCAATTCTGTTTGGAAGAACTTCAGTTCCCAGTTTATAAAAACGGCCTTTTTTTTTGGATTTTCGGGGAAAGGGGTTGATGCTTTTTTTTTTTAGTGAGTACCTAACTATTCCGTAACCTTCTCCATTTCTTTCCCGAATTAATAACTACTTGAGTAACTACTAACTAGACCGTCTAATATTTGAAAGATTTGTAAGTTACCAGTTTCAATATATGAAACGGACTTTTTGCCTTTTAAAAAAAAAATAATCTTACAATAATAATCATGTATTATATGATAAATTATTCCTCGTCACACTTTTATTATAGCAATAATGGAACATGAAAAGCCACTTATTAATTATTATAACAACTCAAAATTAACAAACTTTCACAAGTTTGAACAGATTTCACTATTAGTGTGTCCTTTGTGACTTCTCAAGTATCTCAACATACTTATATGCGCACGGACACATGCAAAAGTAAACATAAAATAAACAAGATACCATAAATGAATCTAACGTAATCATTATGACATAATTAACTAATTCTCGTCATTAATCTTAATAATCTTCAATTAAACACACACAGGGCACCAAATTTAACTTTTGTCAAAAAAAAAAAAAAACCGTCTGGTTCAAAATAAAATAAGATTTAGCAAAAGGAAAAAGATGAAAAAAAAAACATGCTACTAACTAGCTTGTACTAAAATTAATAAGCACAAACAAAAAACACATGATTCTTATTAATAATATAGCGTCTCCAGCCATATGTTCTCACGTAGCGTATCTATCCCCATCTTCTCATCTATCTCCAGATCAATCACTGCATTTGATGGATGGTCCATGGCAGCTGGATCATATAAGTGCGAAATATACGGGTGTTGTAATGCCTCGTCCACTCTAATCCGCTTGCTGGGATCCAAAATGAGCATCCTTTGCAATAGATCAATTGCGAGAGGATTTGCCATCGGATAGAGCCTCTGTAGTGGCACATTTGGTGTGTACGGTAGGGATGAGATGTACATGAGTGATCTCGGGTTGTCTATGAAGTTCATATCTTCCTTTGAAGGTGTCCCAAGTACATTGAAAATCATTTCTAACTGAGATAGACAGTTGGTGCCAGGAAATATTGCCGTGCGGCCGAGTAATTCGGCAAGTATGCAGCCAACAGACCATACATCAATGGCTGTATTGTACACGCCACAACACAAAAGAACCTCCGGTGCGCGGTACCTATGAAAATTTATTATGTTAATTATCATTGAATTTTGATGTAAATGTTATGAAATATATACATGTAGGAGTGTTAAATGGAAGGGAAACATACACTTACCATCTTGTGACAACATATTCCGTCATAAATTGGCCGTCTTTTGTGGAACTTGTCCGTGCAAGACCAAAATCACATATTTTTAAATCACAGTTTGCATTCACTAAAATGTTGCCTGGCTTGAGATCTCTATGAAGGATGTTAGCTCTGTGGAGATAATTGAGACCTCGAAGAATCTGCAATTAAATAAAATATGATTTATTTTTACAGAGCTAGCTAGACATATGGAATTGGAATTTTCATTTGGTTAGTATTTATTATTTACTAAGAAATCACCTAATAATATTGAATAATATCTTAAACAAATATAACAGATACAATAGAAAATGCTATTACATTTTTTTATCAATTTTAAACCGAGCAAAGTTTTTTTTTCCTATCAAAACACATTCTTTTATATAGTTTGGTTCAGATTTATTACAATTAGTGTTGAGATTCATTTAATATAAATTAAATTGCTGACAAAGAAAAATAAAATAGAGTCAGTCAGGCCAATCATTGAATTAATTAGATAAATTTTTATTACCTGAAAAATAAAATATTGTAAATGGTAATCTGAGAGAGGCTGAGGCGATTGGATGATCTGGTGCAGATCGGTTTGCATCAAATCCGACACAACATATACATCTTTGAATGTTTGTTTGTGAGGTGGCATCATGATGTCTTTAACTGTTATGATATTTTCATGCCTCAGCTGTCTGATTATAAAAATCAATTTTAATGTTAGTTTTTTATTTAGAAAGTCAAGAAATTATTAATTATCATATAACCAATCTAATAATACCACAAGTTACATTTAATCCTCTTCCTTAATTTGGTCATATTTATCTAAACACTTAATTCAGTTCTCAAAAAAGAAGGAAAAGTTAAAAAAGCTAAACTTTGTTCATCATTCCATATGTGTTTCCTAGAAATCTCTATTGTTTTTTCATATTTGTGCAAATACAAAATGTAGTGCTATTAACACATCAAAATTAAGGAGACAAGGTGGATATATGCATAAATGTTTAATAAATGAAAAAAAAGCACACACAAACAAAATACATATTGCCATAGATTTGCAGAAAAATATAGTTTCCATGCATAAAAAAATTGTCATCTATTAATTTCAAAGAATCAATTGTGTATATATATCACGAAGTTAAAAATATATTACATATAATTAATGATTTACCGCAACAAAGAGATAGTGCAATAATTAACCTTAGAAGCTTCAATTCGCGCAGTGTCTGGAGTGCAACGACACGGTTGTCGAAAATATTCGCGATCTTCTTTATAGCAACCTTCTCTTCCGTTTCTTTGTTGATGGCGGAGCAGACAACGCCATAGGCTCCACGACCGATTGTTTTTATTGGAAAATATTTTGTATCAATTTCGAACAATACGCGAGACAATGTAAAACAATGCTTTCCCGGGTTATCCATGCCTGGTGGAGCTTTTACCATCGTCGCCATGTCTACTAGCTTTTGTGTTTTGAATGATTAAATAAAAATTTTAAGATGCAGAGGAGGCGATAGACTATTAACTTATATAGAAAGCTACTTGCCATTTTTAAAGTGTGATAAAATTAAACTTTCTAACATATTAAAATAGAGATAATTAAATGAGGAAAGAAATTATCTATTAGTTTTAGTCAGTATGGTACTCGGAAGCTATGTTTAGTCAATTGAGAGAGAATTTGACTCCCATTTAGATTGAAAAAAGGTAAAAAAGGAAACACTTTATTGTAAATGATGTGCCAACCGACTTACACAGTTACACAGGAGTGTGCGTGCTTGCTATTTTTATTGTGACACAAATGTTTTCTTTTAAACATGGAAACAAATGATAATTAAATTAGAAAAAAAAACAAACACTTATATGCGAGTTAAACTCAGAGGCCATCTTTAATTTATTATTAGTTGCAAATGACAGAAAATAGAACCAAAACACTTGAAATTACGGGTGTCAATATATGGGTACGATACGGGTAGTGTGGAAACATTTTCATACACATATCCACTAAGAATTGATCTTATCTATACTCTACCCTTACCCATTAAGAATTGACCTTACATTACCTTAAATTTACCCTTTAAAATTATCAAGTAATGAAACGGTAACGGGTTAATAACGAATAATACTAATATAATAATTAATTTTATTATTTTACAAATAGAACATCAAAACTCATTTATTTCACACATATGCAATCACATTACTAATGAAAAATTAAAAAAAAATGCAAATGTGTAATCAATTCTAACTAAATTTTTTTTTTATAAAGCAAGAGAATTTAAAAAATACGAATATCTCTTCGGACAAATTCAATTATTTAACTAAATAACAAATTAACTATAATACCTTTAAGTATCAATTAACTTAAGTTAAGCCATGATATCATCATGACAATTGAATTTGTAAACAAGGTGAGAATTTCATATATTACAGCGTCGAATTAAAAAATTAATATAACTTAAGCACCCTTTACATTAGACGAAATCGAAAATTGCAATGTGAGAATAGTCACAAGGGATATTCCGACAAAATATTTTCAAAATAAATAGACAAAATATGTAGTCGGAAGATTCATATGAAATATTTAGACTGAATATGTATTAATTATGAAAAAAAAAAAGGTGAAATGAAGTTAACAGTTTGAATTGGTTAATGATTTTTTAAAGAGGAGGTGAATTAAGGGTGACATCATTTATGTTATGGCATTTCTAACAAACTACTTATTTGTCTTGTACACAATTTTTAATCTATCCTATTTCAATTTTTGATAAAAATAGAATGTGGCATTATTAATTTAAGATAAGTTGTGTGTATTTAAAATTTTTCTCATCTTATATCCAATTGGCCAATCGTACGTCCCTGACTCTGTTCATATTTATACATGTGTTTTCTGTTCTTTTTCACTGTGACTCCGGCAACACTTACAACTCATTTAGTAAATCCGAATAAGCATCACATTCTTTTACAACATGAGAAACTTTGCACTTGCCATACTTTATATTCTGTTGCAACTCGCCACTTTTTTTCTATCACCTCTATCAGCATCGCCACCTATATCCAGTTTAATAAATATAAATATATATATATAAAGAGAGTGGCTAACATTAGTTTCTCCAATTTTCAAAGTCCAAACAGTCAATTCAAACCGCTAGATATTCAATCTATATTAAAATATACTTGGAGACCGAATTTTACATTTTTTGAAATTTTTTTTACTATTTATTAAGATGGTTTGAAAACTGCTGTTTTTATTAAATTTCTGTAACATTAAAAAACAGCGGTTTTCAAACTAGCTTAATAAATAGTAAAAAAGTTCTAAAATATGTAAAATTTGGTCTCCAAGTACATTTTAATATAGATTGAATATCAACGGTTTGGATCAACTGTTTGAACTTTGAAAATCGGAGAACCAAACTGTTTGTTCCTGAGTCCAGGAACAAACGTTTTGTATATTAGCC
The DNA here is from genome assembly GCA_025461045.1 of Carex parvula. NCBI lineage: Eukaryota > Viridiplantae > Streptophyta > Magnoliopsida > Poales > Cyperaceae > Carex > Carex parvula. Next base: position 31,334 of record JAJGRW010000543.1, on the reverse strand, counting down.
ATTCTCTATATATAAATATATATATATATATATATATATATATATATATATATATAAATAGTGCTTGGCTATTATGCTTATATAAGCATATGCCCACATATGCTTAAATGAGCATTTTTGCGTTTCCAATGTTCAAATGGTCGATCCGACCGTTCATCTTGTTCTCCATATTAATATGTGCTTGGAGACCAAATTTTACATTTTTCTGAATTTTTTTACTATTTATTAAGCCACTTTGAAAATTGCTGATCATATGGTCCAGAATTTTGGAAACACTGTTTTTACTGTTCACCCAGATCAGCAATTTTCAAAGTGGCTTAATAAATAGTAAAAAAATTCAGAAAAATGTAAAATTTGGTCTCCAAGCACATATTAATATGGAGAACAAGATGAACGGTCGGATCGACCATTTGAACATTGGAAACGCAAAAATAAGTTATAAGCATATGTGGGCATATGCTAATATAAGCATAGTAGCCAGCCCCTATATAAATATATATATAAATATATATATATATATATATAGAGAGAGAGAGAGAGAGAGAGAGAGGTTGGCTATTCTACTTCCATAAGCATATGCCCACATATGCTTCTAACTCATTTTTTGCATTTCCAATGTTCAAATGGTCGATCCGAACCGTTCATCTTATTCTCCATATTAATATGTGCTTGGAGACCAAATTTTACATTTTTCTGAATTTCATTTTTTACTATTTATTAAGCCACTTTGAAAATTGCTGATCCGGGTGAACAGTAAAAACAGTTCAACAAAATTCTGGACCATATGATTAGCAATTTTCAAAGTGGCTTAATAAATAGTAAAAAAATTCAGAAAAATGTAAAATTTGGTCTCCAAGCACATATTAATATGGAGAACAAGATGAACGGTTCGGATCGACCATTTGAACATTGGAAACGCAAAAATGAGTTATAAGCATATGTGGGCATATGCTTATGGAAGTAGAATAGCCAACCTCTATATATATATATATATATATATATATATATATATATATATATATATATATATATATATTTATGAGAAGGGATCAAGTTACAACAACCTGTTTTTTTTATTTTCAAAGTCCAAATCGTCAATCCAAACCGTTCAAATTAATTTCTACAATAAAATGTGCTTGCAGATCAAATTTTATATTTTTTTTTTAATTTTAACTATTTATTAAGATGGGTACAAAATTAAATGGTCTGAATATGACTATTTTTTGTAAATACTTAATAAATAGTAAAAAAATTCAAAAAAAATGTAAAATTTGATCTGCAAGCACATTTTATTGTGGAGATTATGTTGGTTTGGATTCACTGTTTGGACTTTGCAAATGAAAAAAATAGTTGTTGTAACTTTGTTGTAACTCAAATTTGTCGTAACTTTGATCCCTTCTCTATATTTATATATATATTTAGAGTAGAACTAGGGTGCTCTCGAGTTCACCAAGCCCTTGGTGAACTCAAGTCCAACACTCATCGAATCGGCTTCAAACGACGAATCCGACCGTTGAAACCCGTCACCTTACGAGTGATGCGTCTACATGCAAAAAAATTTTAAATTTTGAAATTAATTTTGCATAGAGTCAAGTGGTCAAAATTAGAAGGTTAATAAATTAATTTTAATGCATTCATTTTTTGATGTTTTTTGACCACTTGACTCTATGCAAAATTAATTTCAAAATTTAAAATTTTTGCATGTAGACGCATCACTCGTAAGGTAGACGGATTTCAACGGTCAGATTCGTCGTTTGAAGCCGATCTGATTAGTTTTGGACTTGAATTCACCAAGGGGTTGGTGAACTCGAGAGCACCCTAGTTCTACTCTATATATTTATATATTCCCTTGATTTAAACTCGGAACACTTGGAAAAACTTTCTACAAATTTCTAGGATCCTCTGCCTTCCATAGGCCCATAATGAGTTTTTTTGGTCGTGGACATCGGCCTACTCCATTGGCCCGTCTAATTTTGGTCAAATAATTTCGAACGAGTTGGCCCCAAAATAAACAACTTAAAACGTAGACAAAGGAGAAATTGAGAAAGTAGACGAAATTCAATGAGGAATCTACATCAATGCTAAGTGATTTTTCATTAAAACTTTACTTGATGGAGATGCTCAATATATGTTCCTTTCCTTCAATTGACAGGGAGTTCGTATCATCTCACCTGAGCAATAGATACTGTCCGATCGATACACAGGTAAACTTGGGTGAACATTTTAACACAATAGTTTTGGCTTCATGCAGCACACGGACTATAGAATATAAACAACACTGCATGTGGTTCGTGCGCTGCATGAAGCCAAAACTACTCTGTTAAAATAGCAAAATATAACTTATTCTCAGTTAGGGCTGCTCATAAGCCGAGTTGAGTCCGAGTTAAGGACAACTTGGATTCAACTCGCGAACTCATGAGCCGAGTTGAGTCCGAGTTGCTAATTCAGTTCCGACTCAGAAACTCTAATTTGGAATCAACTTGCGAGCAACTCAAGTCGAAACGAGTCGACTCATGACTCATAATATATTACATAGTGAGACAATCTAATTTAATTCTAACAAAAAACTATTACATAGTTTGCCAAAATAATACACAATTAAAGACAGTACATAATGAGACAATACATAATTAAAAATTACGAAAATACAAAAATAATACATAATTAAAAATTACCAAACAGATAAAATCTAACAAAACAATACAGAGTCTAATAAATTAACAAAACAAAAGAAATAGTGCATAATTTATCAAATTATCAAATATTGTGAGAAATAGGTATAAGATTTGGGGACGCAAAAATTAAGAATATATGGATCCAACCGAGTTGATTCCGAACTGAGTTGGGGATAACTTGGATTCGACTCATAAATCAACCGAGTCAGTTAACTCGAGTCAGTTTCAACTGAGTTATTAGCGAGTTGATGAATTCGAATTGATTCCAAACTGAATTTCGAGTCATGAGTTTTTTGTGCACCCCTATTCTCAGTACTAGATATTGAACTTATTTTGAACCAAAATAGCAAAAATATAACTTATTTCAGTATTAGATATACTCCAAACACATCAAAAACGGAAATTAACAAGCCCATGAGCTAATTAATTCTCCATATCTGTTCCCAAAATTAAAATACTACTGATGCTATAATATTGAAGCTTAATTTAAGGGCATTTAGTCCTGTTGCCGTGCGTGGTCCAGTCGGTGTAGCACGTGCCGCACGTCTCTCTATTGCCGTAGGTGCCTCCAGGCACGCATTTACAAACACTGCAACAAGTGTTGCATGCCCGCTTGCACACGTTCTTCCTCGAGTGTAGGCTGCATCGCTCCTCGCATGCTCCTATGCATTCTGTATATAAAAATATGTTCATCAATCCAAAGTATGCAAAACTTTGTGTTGGAGAAGAAATTAAGTTGTGTGCCTCTTTTAATAGTTTTAGGAACGAGAGAATCTTCTATTGATTTTTGTGTCTTGATTACAATTACATGAAATTTATTAATTTATAAACTAGAACATAGTATATTACAATTACATAAAATCTATTTTTGTGTAAAATTAATGTACCTTTGGTGTCAATAATCTTGTGAGGGGCAGGAGCAGGGGCTGGTGCGACTGGAGGAGCTGCTGCGTCATATGCCATCTATTTTTTTTTTTTTGGAGAAAATTGTGGTTAATTAGAAAATTACCACACCAATCAAATCATAAAACTTCAACAAAAAAGTTAATCTGAAAAAAAAAAATAGTATCTGAGTAACACCTTCCTCTGAAACATCAGACGAAACCAAAACAAAATAACCATACATTAATTTCTATATGCAAAAGTTAAAGGGCAACACAATTGACAAACCATAATTAAAATAGTGTTTATAACTTTGTATAACGCCTTACTGATCTTGTGCTGAGTAGGAGGATGGAAGCTAGCAGGAAAACTGCCACCTTGGTAGCCATGGATCAGGATGATGGGGTTTTAGTTACTTCAGAGATGAGACTGAGTGTAGTGGAGTGGTGAAGTGTAGTTAATACTTGGGTCAATTTAAAGGTTTATTATAGAGAGGAGAGGTGGCATTGAATGGGGGGTGAGCATGAGCATGGGGTGAATATGACCTTGGTCCTTGGTCCAATGGTAGTCAAACACAGATTTATTTTTTATTTATAGAAATTAATATAAAATAAGATAGGATATTAAAATAATTACACCTGAATTTATGTATACGCGGCAGACGGAACAAAAAAAAAATGGCTTCAAGCTATGAATCCGAAAAAGTAAACCTGCATCTCTCTCTCTCTCTCTCTCAATTTAACTGTGGATCCTTAACTTTCTTGTTTAAATCCATTAAGACTGAATTTTTTGTGTGGTGTTTTGTGTTGTTGTGGAATGAATTTGAATTTTTTTTTTATTATGAATCCGGTTAGTATAATATTCATATCATATTTTATGGATCAAGTCAAGCAATCAAGTGATTAATTTGTTGAATGTCCAAGAATAGAGTTAACTTTGAATTAGCTCCACTATTCTCAAATTTTGGTAATCCAAACACAAATTAGCAAATTGAGTTAGCTCAAGAATAGCTCTATTCTACTAACTCGTAGAAATTGTGAGTTAGCAAGAATAGAGCCAATGGGTTAGTGATATTAATAAAATATTTGATTCCTCTCAATATTACAGTTAGTTTAAATATTAAATTAGAATCAAATAACATATTTGATTAGTATTAAATAAATATAATATTAGATTATATCAGTATTAAATAAAAGATTAGTTTAAATATTAAATGTAATATAATATCAAATAAGATTAATATTAAATAAAATGTTAGATTAAATAGTAGTCATTAAATATTAATGAAATATAATATTAGTTTAAATATTATATTAGTATTAAATAAATATAATATCATATTAGATTAGTATTAATAAAATTTAGATTAAATATAATACAATATTATTTTAAATATAAATGTAATATAATATTAGTTTAAATATTAAATGTATTATAATATTAGTTTAAATGTTAATTGTAATATAATTATTAGTTTAAATATTAGATTAGTATTAAATATAATATTAGATTAAATTAGTATTAAATAAAATATTAGATTAAATTAGTATTAAATAAATATTAGTTTAAATATTAAATGTAATATAATATCAATTTAATATTAGATTAGTATTAAATAAATATAGTATCAAATTAGATTAATATTAAATAAAATGTTAGATTAAAGATAATATAATATTAATTTAAAAATTGAATGTAATATAATATTAGTGTAAATGTTAAGTGTTGAATGTAATATAATATTAGTTTAAATTTTAAATGTAATATATTACTTTAAATATTAGATTAGTATTAAATAAAATATTAGATTAATTACAGTATAATATTAGTTTAAATATTAAATAAAATATTAAATAAAAAATTAGATTAAATATAATATAATATTAGTTTAAATATTATATATAATATAATATTAGTTTAAATGTTAAATGTAATATAATATTAGTTTAAATATTATATTAGTATTAAATAAATATAATTTTATATTATATGATATTAGTATTAAAAAATATTAGTTTAAATGTAATATAATATTAGTTTAAATATTAAATGTAATATAATATTAGTTTAAATATTAGATTAGTTTAATTATTATTTTATTCATTACTTCCATCGCTATTCCAATTATACAATTCAAACGACATTTTTACTACCCGAATAGTCTAAAGTTAGCGCTATTCTCAAACTACTCGGGTTAGCACTATTCTCAACCACTAACTCAAAAATCGCTATTCTTGCACTAATCTTTGCACGATTCAAACGTACCCTAAATGACTAATTCAAACTGTTCAAATCGATTTACTTTATGAGTGATAGGTTTACATACAAAATTTTATTTTTTCAAGTTATTTTAATATCAAGTCAAGCGGTCAAAAACGTTGAAAAATGAATGCATTAAAATTAACTTAAAAACTCTTACATTTGACCGCTTGACTTGATACTAAATAAATTTGAAAAATTATAAATTTGCATTTAAAAACATGACTTATAAAGTAAATTAGTTTGAACAGTTTAGATTCACCGTTTGAAATCAATTTAATAGATTGAACAGTTTAGATTCATTGTCTAAAATTAATTTAATAGATTTTAAAATTTATGTTATATATGTTTAAATGACGCTAATATCATTATAGCCGGATTTTTATTGTTTAAAATCGTTATTTTTCTTTTATTCTGTCGTACATCTAAATTCGGAGACAATCATTCGTTCATTATAATATCTACTTTTTACGTTATATTATATTAATGCCTATAAATAAATATCTCTGTCAAACACAGCCTGGCATTTGCATGTGACGACACAGACACTGAGAAGCTGCACCTAATCCGCACTGGTTTCCATTTTGTGGCTGTCTCCTCTTGGGTCCTCTGACATTTGATCAACAAAATTGGCCACGATTGCCGGGTGCTGCTTTCCAGCCATATATGCTGTACCTTGTAAACTGTTGATGTGCAAGCTATATATCACATCATATGTGCTAGTACAATAACGATACCGTTTGTCGTATGCATAATAAATTTGTAATTTGAGAATAATTTGACAAAATTTTAATTTCGTGATTTGATTAAAATAAATATAGTTTACTGTTATATTATATAAAGAGAAGGTTTAAATGATTCATGCCTAATATAATATATTTTTATTTTTAAAGTTTAAATTGTCAATTCAAACTGCTCAACATTCTATGTTTAAAATATGTTTTATATTTTTTAGAAATTATTTACTATTTTTTTTAGATAGATACAAAATTACTATTTTTAAATAATTTAGAAACAATAATTTTGTACTTATCTTAAAATATAGTAAAACTTTTTCATAAATATAAAATTTGATCTCCAAACAAATTTTAATATGGATATCGTGTCGAACGGTTCAAATTGACAATTTGAACATTAAAAATAGAGATATAAAATATGAGACATAATGAAGCATAAAAGATATGAGACATTTGACCCATATTAGAATCCTGAATATGGTGATATGCATATTGCTGTTCAGAATTTAGGATTTCGTATTTAAATCAGAAATGTAGATCTATAACACGAGCTAACATGTCATATAAATATCACCATATTCTCACTTTAAAAAAAAAAAAAAAATGTTTGAAAATTTTATGAATAATGTTAACGGCCGTCTGTTCTGATGAATTTTAACCTCAAGCAGTTGAAACCGAGTGCAATGGTGTACAATATAGTTAATTGTTATAATCAATCATATAAAATATTATTTTTACAAGAGCAAGGCTATGGTGATAGAGTGTGCTATACATTTGTATTTTCGTTTTAAAGTCTAAACAATTGATCCGAATTCGAATTACTTAGCATGATCTAGATGCGAAAATGTATTTGGAAACTAAATTTTACATTTTGTAGAATTTATTTTCTATTTTTTAAATAGATAGAAAATCACTTCATCTAATTTTGGACCATCATTTTATATTTATCTAAAATAGTTAAAAAAAATTAAAAATGTAAAAATTGTCTCCAATTACATTTCATATGGAGATCACGTTGAACAGTTCAGATCGACTATTTCGACTTTAAAAACATAGATATAGATCTATAACACAAACCAGTGTCATATACATTCAATATAACCTCACCTTTTTTTTTACAAAATAACTAAAATTGTTAGTAAATTTTGTGAATAATGTTAACTCCGTCCTTTATGATGAATTTTAACCTCAGTAGCTGAAACCAATGTTCTAACTAGCGCGCTATAACGCTGCTATAGCGTTTTCGGACCAAAAATGCTATGACGCTATGGCCATATAAGGCCGCTATTTCGTACTATAGCGGCGCTATATGACCATAGCGCTGTTTTTTCAACCGTTCCGCTATGACGCGATAAACACTATTTAAACCTTTGGCTGAAACCATTTAAAAGATTTCACCGAATGCAATTTTACAGACAGTAAACAGTTAATCTTGAATATTCTTATCTTGATCCGTGCTCAATTTTTAGATTTAAATGTACAGAAGGAAAAAAAAAAAAAAAACCACTGAATATATTACCATTTTCGGTTGGGAGACATGCTATGATGATTACATTTTCTCTTTTTGACAAATTTTTTTTTTGGACAAAGGATGATGAAATTTTAAGAATTTTTTTTAGAAACCATAAATAAAAGAAAAGATTTTAACAAACCAACTTGATTGTTTTGGTTTTTACAAAAACTATAAAAACCGAGATGTCATTTTGGTCCGAAGTTTTTTTTTTCAGACCGAATTGCTATTTCGATCCGAGGTATTTTCACAAGTTTTATCTCAACATGTACATCAATTTTTTTTCGAAATTTGTGAAAATGACTTGGACCGAAATGACAATTCGGTCCAGAAAAAAAATATTCGGACCGAAATGACATCTCAGTTCTTATGATTTTTGTAAAACCAAAACAATCAAGTTGATTTGGTCATTTTTTTTTTTATTTATGGTTTCTAAAACATTTTCAAATTTTAACACGGTGGAATGAACAATAAAAAAAAGTATCATGTGACAGGCATGTGACGTCTGTTATGCCTGTAAAGTGAAAAGAGGATCGCCACTGAGGCAAGCAAGTTCCTCAAAAGGTAAAGCACCAACCACCAAAAGTATGTACAAAGGCCGTCCAAGTACTCAATCGTGTTTTATATCATTGTTTTTCTCTGCAAGAGCATCTACCCCAAATCCCTCGAACGCGATACCCAATGTTATTTTGTTTTTGTTTTTTTGGTTGTATCAGAAGAGAGGACAACCATTGCAGTAAATAAATGGTTTCAAATGTGCTAAGCAAGAAAAAAAGTGCTAAGCATGTTTAATCCAAGAAAAATAATGTTTTAAGAATTGGAACAAAAGAGACTTAAGTTTAGAAATTTGAGCAGAAGGAGCAAAAGTTAATCCTCACAAAGAAGAAGTTGTTCGGACAGATTAAGCTTCTAAAAAATCTAAAAAAAGTCTAAAAAGTCTTAAGGATTGATTGCCGAACACCTACAGTAAATTTAGAGTGGTTGTAGAATCCTCTAGTAAAACTATTTTTAAACATTTTATTGAAAAGTGTGACTAATGCTCTCCTACCGCATTTGTATGATATAATAATCATAAGCATATACAAGGCACATCTCTTATTAAAAGTTCATTGAAAGCGTGACTAATGTTTTCCTACAGCATTTGACCGCTAGTGCAATTGGTTTATACAGCCCTGATTGGTCCCATGCATAGTGAAACAATTGAATAATGAGGTATGTTACTATGTATAGTACGGATTGATTTTTATTATGGATCAATAATTTATTTTATCTCCATATAAAAATGTTTTATAGATTAAATTTTATATTTTTTAAAATAAGTAGAAAATCACTACTTTTGAATGGTCTAGAATTTTTAGATCAAGTGATTTTCTACCTACTTAAAAAAATAATAAAATTATAATAAAATTGAAATATTTAATCTAAAGTTCATTTTCGCATGGATATTATGTTGAATAGTTCAGATTTGCTGTTTAGACTTTAAAAACATATATATTGATCCATAAAAATACAGACTAATTTGCGCTTGCACAGTACCATAGCCTCACTCATAATTGAATTCAGATAAGGTACCTAATCCCGTTAGGTTAGATTCAGACTGTTCAATATAAATTTGCAAAAAAGAATCTTAAAATTAACTATTTATATTCTAAAGAGACTCCAATTTCTCATAGTTCGACTGGAACTTCATTTTCTCTCGTGGTATCACAAAGGATACACACCCGAAATAATTCGGGACTAAGTATAACATGCAACAAATATCAGTGTTATAAAAAACAGTTGTTTAGGCCAATTAATCGGCCGAGTAGTTGATGACGGTGATCAAATTATCACGGATTTTTCCAATTAATTAGCCGATTATTCCGGTTTAATCGCATGACGGTACCTTATCCGTTCGACGAGCACATACAGTTATTTACGACACTAACACTGACAAATACAGCAGCACAGGAGCTCATTTCATCTACGCTCGAGAGGGCAAGAACAACATATATATGTTGAGCAATTGACCGTATGGAATCAGAACCGACTTCTGTAATGAAGCTAGACCACTGGGGTGGGTTATTGTACAGGCACATCCTAGTCCCACTAAAATGTTTTGGATCAGACATTAGTTGTCATCTCTATGAAATTTTGAAATAAGAATATACATTCATACATGAATGCACTAGTCACGTTGTGACTTGAATCATGTATCATGTCATGCCGTGATCAAAAGTTGAAGAGATAGTCACAACACGTGAATTGTCACGAAATATTAGTCATGCCATGACCACACGTACCACGTGCCTATAACCAGACCAATTCGCGTGCCGTGCCATGCAGTCATGCCGGATCTAATGATGACGCGACTTTTTTACATCCTTATAGTGAAATCAACGTGCAAAATAATTCTATTGTCCGTGTCCAGGCAAGTAGACAGTATTGCTAAAAAAATTCTCAGGTGCTAGCTTAGTATGGCCTCTTGTTAAGATCTGATCCCTGAGCTATACAATAGCACAGTAACTGTAGGCAGTAATAATGTAAGATAAAAACTCGAAAAAACAACCTGAAATAATCTCGGTCTATATCTTCATCCAATTAAGCTAACACTTTGTTTATCTTCTAAGCCACCTCGGCCTGTAACAAGTGAGATAAAACTTAAGAGAAATTGTAAAACCAACACATTCAACCAAAAAAACAAAACAACTATATATTGAATTTGTTGATCATTTTCTGGTTAGTTTCAATTAGAAGAACCCAGAGGCATATGTTAGACCAAAACAAAATAATTAAGAAAAGTATCAATGCATTAAACAATGAGTGTGGCTATGGTGATAAGCATATTACAAAGCAGCTCGTGCTATGGACTTATATATCCGTTTTCGAAGTTCAAATAGTCAATCTGAACCGCTCAACATGATCTACATATGAAATGTACTTGCAGACCAAATTTTACATTTTTTTTTAATTTTCTACTATTATTTTAGATAGGCAGAAAATCACTCGATCTAAAAATTCTGGACCATCCAAAAATAGTGATTTTCTACATATAAAAAATAATAGTAAAATTTTCTAAAAATTGTGCAATTTGGTCTCCATAAACATTTTCAAATGGAGATCCTGTTTAACGGTTCTCATCGATCATTTGAACTTTGAAAATAAAGATACGGGTCTATAACATGGGTTGATCTGTGATATGCATATTACCATAGCCTCACTCTTAAACAATAATGATTTTAAAAAAGCACCTCTTTTCTTTAGTTTCTTCCGGAAGCTCCTTTTCCTGCTAAATGCTTTCTCCTGTGACAAGAAAACAAGTTAGAACTTTTAGAAATCTTAAAAGACAAAAGCAGTACAATACAAAACTAGAAACGAAATCCAAATTACCACAGGTTGACTTGTATCCTCGGCATCACGAACAGCATTTACTAGATCCAGATTGGACCTGGTGTACAAGCTTGTTACTACACCAGCTAGGCCAGCTCTGGCTGTGCGGCCCACTCTGTGCAAGAAATCAACTGCCGATGTTGCAAACTCTGCCTATTGAAAAAGAAAAAAAAATCATGAAATTATATTGGATATTATAATAAGTAGCCAAAAAGATTCAAGAGAAGGGTTAAAATGCTCCATTGTTTTCGTGCCTCAATCATGCCTCGCATTCTTATCTTCATTTTGAAAGTCCAAATCGCAACACGATCTCCATATTAAAATGTGCTTGTGCTTGGAGACCAAATTTATATTTCCTGGAAATTGTTTACTTTATTTTTACTAGTACAAAATCACTGTTTTTGGATTTTTGGATATCCAGAATCTTCTTAAAAATACTAATGTTTTACCTATCTAAAAAATAGTAAATTGTTTCCAAACAATATAAAATTTGGTCTCGAAATACATTTTAATATAGATCTTATGTTGAGTGGTTTGGGTCGACTGTTTGAACTTTAAGAATGGAGATAAGGATGTGAGACATGATTGGGGCACGACAAAAATGGGGCATTTTAACCCTAATTCATCACAAAAAGAAGAGTTTGACATGCCTGGATAACATGTGAAACATTAGGAATATCTAAACCACGAGCAGCAGCATCAGTGCACACAAGAACCCCACCGGTGTCTCGAAAAGCGCACAGATTCGCCGTACGCTCCTCCATGGAGCTTTCGCTGTGGTACAACAAACACCTTATACCAGCTCTTTCTAATATGTCAGTAACTGAATTCGCTGATTCGACAGTATTTGTGAACACCATGGTTCTAGTTAATTCATCACTTTTGTAGCTGTACCGCACTGCTTCTAGAAGATCATCAACTTGTGTATCGGCAGTCACTTGTATCCATCTCTGCTCTAATCTGTGGTGCCACAAAAAATAAAAAGAAAAATCAGAATGAGAACTTGGATTAAGTTCAACAAGGTTGACACCCGACACGAGTGAGTACAAAATCGCTATTTTTGGATGGTCTCCAATCTTCAGAAAAACAGTGATTTTGTACTTATCTAAAAAAAATAGTAAAACAATATCCAAAATAATATAAAATTTGGTCTTGAAACACATTTTAATATGGAAATCATGTTGAGCAGTTCGGATTGACTGTTTGGACTTTGTAAATGGAGAGAAGAATGTGAGGCACGAATGAGGCATTTGAATTATACTCATAAAATTTAATTGAAGTTTCATTTTTTAGGAGTTTTTATATAGTTAAACCCCCCCCCTCATGAAATGCTAAATGTGTGCTCGTAGCCTGGTGGTTAGAATTCCTTTTAATGGTTGTGGAGATTGGGTTGAAATTGTAATGGCCACACATTATGTATTTTCACATATTATGCATTTTACATTTCAGCCCCCCTATCTAAATTTTTTTCTAGTTCAGCCCCTGGAGGAAGCATACCTGGGGTTATGTCGATGGAGGCGGGCTCCGCTGACCCAAGTGGCATCAGGAAACATCCTTTTCAACACTCCGCCAGCTGTCTCTTTCCCACTTTGTGGTAATGTCGCAGCCACAAACACATACTGTTTACTGCGCGTATAAATTTCTCTAACCCTTCTCCAATCCTTCTTAACTCTTGTTCCATTTGAACTCTCCTCCTCGGCTGTTGAAATTTCTAAAATTTCCTCGTTTTCAATTTCATCTTCATAACTGACGTCAGTATCGCTTACCTCAGATTCCTCGTCAGGCTCGTGGGTCCCATCTGTCTTTGCCTTTTCATTGGAGCCAGTCATTCTAGAAAGGAGCTTTTCATCGAAGCGTAACATGTGGATTAGCCGGATTACCTGGTTTTGGAAGCTTCCACAGAGAAGCATGTCAGCTTCATCAAATACCTGTTTCATGAAATTTGTATATTAAATTGAAGCGAAGAGTGCCTATATTAAGGTTTATGAAGTTTTTAGAGTATAGATTTACAGAAAAAGATAAATATACCACAAATTTTACACGACGCAAGAATTGATCTCTTCTTCTCTTTTCTCGATCATATTCGCAGAGATAATTTAAGAGTGCACCTGGAGTTGATACAAGAACATCAGGCTGAATCATTGGCCATCCCTGCAATAGCAAATTTAAAAATTTGACTTTTTAAGTATTACAAAATTGAAGTTTTCTTGAATTTGAATCATAAATGTACACATCACCTTAATTTAGCGTTTCATCAAAACCATAAAAGAAATCTACCTTTTGGCCACAGACAGCTGCAACCTTCACCAGTTGTTTGCCAGATTGATCAAGCAAGGAGTTGGCCATACCGACAACTTGGTCACATAGCATCACATTTGGGCAAAGTACCAGAATCATCTCTTGATTTTGAAGTGCATCATGAGTGAGTTCATTCTCAGGTGGGGCCGAAACAGTGCCCAGCTTGTCAATTAGCGGGACCAAGTAACCGTGCGTTTTTCCACTTCCCGTTTCTGCGGCAACTACCACGTCACTTCCTCTCAGAATATGAGGAATGCATGCAGCCTGCATAGCAATTACATGTTACCATCAGTACATAAGTGCAGGACACATGTTTGAGAAATTTACTAGTCTTATCTTATTCAACATTCTATCGAGCACATGATAGGCAAGGGATTAGCCCAAGAGTAACCACCTAACAAACTTAATATGTTTCCTCAATAGCAGTAAATAGCCTATGTTAAGTTATTAAACTGCAACAGAGGTAAATAACAGCTTGAACTAAACAAATAGGAGAGAGCATTTCATCGAGCAGTTCATATGCAGTGAGTACCTGGACAAGTGAAGGCCCATGAAAGCCAGTGTCGGTGAGAGCCTGTGCGACTCTATCGGATATACCCAATGACTTCCAAGTGACACCATCGCTAGCAAAGAAACCGTCTTTCTCAACGCCATGTATTTCAGCCCATTCTCCTGCAGCGGTGCACAACGCCCGCGAGGAGGAAGTATGAACCAAGCGTTGGTGGAGCGGAGGCGAAGATGGGTTGGATAAAATGAGAAGATATTTGGATGAGAAGGAAAGAGAGGAGGAGAGTCTGGGATGGAGGTGGTGAAGGAGCGGCGCGTGGCGCAAGTGGTGAAGCATCCTTTTAATCTCTGATGGAGGGAAGTAAATGATAACAGGTAAACATCAATCTGCTGACGAAGGCCACTGGATCTTCTCAGATATCTCAAATTTTCAGTTTATATAAAATCGAGGGATCAGTATTATTATGCTTTGAGAATCGTGTGGAAAGAATTTGAACTGTTCAGATTATCCACAGATCAACTCAAAAGGGTTTTGAGTTATTCCTGAGGATGCGAATTCACGAGGCTGACGGTAGTTGTGAGTTGTGATTCGTTAGATACAGCCACAGAGGATCTTATTTCAGCGGAACTGGAGGGGAGTGTTTTTTTTTTTTGATATCAAGCCCGTAGGCAACTGGAGGGGTGTAGTTTTAACTCAGACTAGTATTAGGTAAAGATTTTAACCGAGCAGTTTTAACTTCATGTAGAGCAATATCATAAAATCAGAAAAAATCTGCATATAATTCGCGCTGCATGAAGTCAAAACTGCTCCGTTAAATCTTTGTCGTATTGTAAAAGAAAAAATGCTGCATATAATTCGCGCTGCATGAAGTCAAAACTGCTCAGTTAAAAATCTTTGTCGTATTGTAAAAGCGTCGTCAAAACTGCTCTGCATGAAGTGAACTTCTTGTAATGTTATGTGAAGTAATAAAAAATAATGGATAATAATAACGTTAAGTTAATAATTATGTCGATCAAATCATTTGTGTGGTCACGTTACTCACGTTACTCACATTATGCAATGCGATT
Organism: Carex parvula; assembly: GCA_025461045.1. Lineage (NCBI taxonomy): Eukaryota > Viridiplantae > Streptophyta > Magnoliopsida > Poales > Cyperaceae > Carex > Carex parvula. The sequence continues at coordinate 16,029 of JAJGRW010000543.1, read as the reverse complement.
TATGTCATATGATAACACTGTGACGTTATGTGTGTCGTGATGTAATTGACCCGGTTGCATTATAGCATAACATGCTATACTGTGATGTAACATGACAGATACTGATTATTGCTAAACTTACAAGACTTGATGTATGTTTCATCTAAAATGAAATGACTTAATATTTTTAAGTGTTTGAAATTAACCGATTTCTAATGCATCATTAAACCATATTTAAGTTGTATAATTATGACAATATTAACATTTCTGTTTGTGCAACAACGACAATGGCTATAAATTTACTTTCTATTTTCTTATTTATTTACTATTTTGAAAAATTATTATTATTTTCAAAATAATTAATGCTTCTCATATATAATATGAGGAGGCTCAAATGCACTATAATTTTTGTGCTCCAATATGCTCCACATTCTTTATCTCTATTTTCAAAGTCCGAACAGTCGATCTGAACCGTTCAACATGATCTTCATAATAAAATATGTTTGGAGACTAAATTTTATACTTTTTAGAATCTTTTTACTATTTTTTAGATAGGTACAATATCACTTTATCAAATGGTCCAAAATTTCCTTAAAAAGTGAATAATTTAGACCAATCTAACTTAATTTAGGCCTCCTTAGTTTTACAATATATTAATATTAATTTTTAAATAATTATTATAATAATTTAGACCGATCTAACTTGGAATAATTAATTTAGGCCTCCTTAGTTTTAATCCACAATAAAACACCCGGAAGTTGAATTATGCAAATGCAATAGATAAGAAAAATGCTATGGTGTGAACCTATAGCTAGGTTTATGGATTCACTGTAATACCTTAATTATGCTTGTTTAATTATTTCCCTAATATTTAGATTATGACAATTAGGGGGTGTTATCCTAAGGTAAATACTTGTCCACTTTCGTGCATGGCTTCGTGCTTAAATCAAATAAGTCTCCTACTTTCGTGGTTTACTAGTTTTAATTTAAACCCATTAAGTTTCTTGATAACCCATGTTTTATCCAACACTAGTACAAAATGTCTGATCAGGATCGGACTTCTAAAGCCATCAGGATTGGATTTAAGGTCGATCTTGATGAGAGTGATATTGAAAGTAAAGACAATCTGGATAGTGGTTAAACCATATCTATATATGTTTTCTATTTTTCATATACGGATACTGATCATATCAGATATTTATTAGAAATATACATAAATATTATTAAAAATATATTAAAGTTCGTAATATTTATCTAATTATAATGATAAATTACATAATTTTTTTCATAATATATATTAAATTATATAGTATAAATCTATTTATTCGGATACGGATAGTTGAAATGTAAAATTAATGTTCTAAATAACGATTATCGCGTCATTGTCGAAATGCTAAAAAAAACATCTACAGCGTCAAAAACAGCTTATAGCACTATAGTGCAACTATAACTAGTTATTTAAAATCCTGCGTAAAACCATATTAGTATCCGTATTCCCAAAAATATTCAAATATCAGATATTTATATTTATTTTTTCGATACAAATAAGATATTATTTACTCTGTTTTCACCCTTGATTAGCGCGCTAAATATTTAATAATAAAAATGTCTCCATCCCTTCACGAAGACTTGTGGCCGAACATTTTTTTCAGATGCAAGTGGAATCAGATTCTTTCAAAAAAATTAAAAAATATATGAGAATAATTAAGTGCTACACATGACATGCGCACCACCGAAATTTTTATTGTTGCCACTCGCTAAAAATTAAATTAAATGAATACCACCCTCGCTAACTCAGTTCGCTCACCAAACTGCGCACCAGCACGTCGCATTATTGTTTTGGAAGTAATAAATTAGTAACAACTGATTAATAGCTTCCCGTCTTTTGCAATATAGTCAACGCATTATACTTTTATCTTGCTCTTTAATCGGTGTAATGAATTTCTCAACCAGGTGTATTGAACTTTTATTTTAATAGAAAAGAGACGAATTATTACTTTTATATATTAAAATTTTAATATATATAAAAGTGGGTTAATGCCCATCGATTTCATTGAAATCAGATATAAAACAACAAACCACGTACCGAACATCTAGTACCAAGTTGCAATGTTTACAGACCAATTTTACATATCTTGTAGAGCTTTAATAGTACTCTCCTAAAGCAAAATCAAACCAAATAAGCGGACAAACATAACAACTAACAGCAAATACAAAACATAAAATCAGTTTGTGAATATCAAAAGAACAACACTGGTTTAGTGTTTTATCTGAAATTGGTTACCACATATAATTCAAGAAACTTGTAAATTTAACCTGAATTTTCATGTTGTAATATAAACCCCGACTGTTATCATCTTGTACTGGGAGCTATTAGAATTATGTTTGGCTATTGGGTTGCGCAATATTTATCCTTGCGGTAATACCAAGTCCATATTCGTTGGCCTTTTTCTACCACACAGAAGTCATGCGCATCACCAATCTGCGCACCACCATCATGCACAGCTTGGTGCTGCGGCTATGGTGAATATTTTAGAATCCAATGGAGGTCAGAATTTTGTAATTTTAAGGTGGTAACTAGAAAAATTTCGGAGAACAAGGAAGCCTGCTAAGTAAAGTTTGGTCCGATAATGGATATATCTTCATCAGTAACGGGTTCAAACAAAGCTTGAGATCCACCTCCTCACTGTCCAGGTGGAGTTCAGATCTCCTAACGTAACTCAATTTTTGAGTTTAGATGTGGACCGTCAAATTAAAGGGGTCCCATGCGCTCCACTTGAGCCGGATTGGACCGGATCGAATTAGACTGTCCAGATCTAAACTCAATCATTGAGTTACTTTAGGGGACCCAGACTTGTCCAGTCTTGCAAAAATGTTGTATTTCAGTACTGGAAAATTAGGAGTGAATTAAGATTTCTTAGAAATTGACATTATTTCTTAATATATCTTTCTTAATTCTGTATGACTACATGCATTTCAGTCAAATATTGGGCAATATGGAAACCTATCATTGGGATAATTTTCTATTAAGACAAAGAAAGTCAATATCGGCTCACTTGAAAATAACTGTTCATCTTTAATTTTATTAACTTTTGTTTATTTATTAAATTATGTTTATTATTTTACTATATAAAATGGCAGATATTGAACAATATTTTGCGCACTGAATATGGTGGGCCCGAGACCTTGATGGTTATCCCTTTAATTGACAGATGCTATAAGGGAGAAAGACTCCCGGGCGCACCTCAAGCTAGCTGCACGTGCCGCTGTCGTGTGGGCCCAGAACAACATCGACAATCATTGGAAGGACTGGACTGGAGAAGGAGAAGAGTGATTAATTATTGCTATTTATAAAGAGTGAGTCTATGGTGCTATGCATAGCAAGGATTGTTAGTGTACTACAGCTTAATATGGTACTTTTTAAAATTCTAAAGGTCGATCCAACCGTTCAATGTGATAACCATATGAATATGTACTTACAAATTAAATTTTATATTTTTTCGAATTTTTTTACTATTTTTTTAGATAGTTAGAATTTTGATGGTCCAGAATTTTCAGAAAACACTGATTTTTTTACCTATCTAAAAAAATAGTAAAAAAAATTGAAAAAATATAAAATTTAGTTTGCAAGTACATATTCATATGATTATCACATTGAACGGTTGGATCGACCGTTAGGATTTTAAAAAGTATCATATTGAGCCGTAGTACACTAGCCATCCATGCTATGCATAGCACCATAGGCTCACTCATTTATAAATTACAAGGGTGTGTTTCTTCTTTTACTTTTTTCTTCTTTTATGGTGGTATTTAAATAGATTGTGGTAGAATTGTAGACTATCTAGCTTTGCTTTTCGTGTCCATTAGCTGATAATTTTGTGCTTTTACGAACTGTTTGCGCTTTTAAATTGAATTTTAATATGCATAAATTTCGCCCAAAGAATTGTTTCTTCCAAAGGAACACAAATAGGAAAGTTCAAAAGAGCTCATATTCTATTGGAACACCATACAAAAGAGATCATAGATTTAAATCTTATTTGCTTCAATTTTTTATTTAAACTGTTCAGCGTGATCTTCATATGGAAATATATTTGCAGACTAAATTTTAATTTTTTTAGATTTTTTTATACTATTTTTTTAATAGGTAGAAGATGAATTGATTTGGAAATTTTGGACCATCCAAAAGGAGCGATTTTATGCCTATATAAAAAAATAGTAAAAAATAAATATAAAATTTTATTTACAAGTACATTTTGATACAAAATGAAGATTATGTTTAAGAATTCAGATTGACTGTTAGAACTTTATTTTTAAATATATAAATCTATAGCACATGTCGATCCTAATATGCATATTATCATAACCTCACTCTGTATTAGATATAATATATGTTATAACCTTGACAACGAAATGTATTAGGTCTAGTGTTTGAAGCTTGTCTTCTATGGTTGAAGTCGCAAGATTAAGTTATATGGGAGATTTTTCTCTTTAACCACACAAAACATTAATTTTTTTCTAAAATATTCATTAAGTAATAAAAAAAATAAGAAAAATATAAATGGGTCGGGTCGCTGGTTGATCCGTGATGTGTGAAAATATTTGGATTTGTACCCAACACATGATGATAGAAGTACGTGTCATTCTTCGGTCGGATATGGGTTGAACCATCGGGTCGGGTCAAAAGTGGTTATTCTTCTCTTGACCTGTTCCTACATTTCATAATTTCGAAGTTATTTTTTTTTTCTGCTTAAGCAATCTAACAAAAGCAGAACAATACATTTGAGAGTTTGTGGTCATAGCTGAAATAGTGCACTTTTATCTCATAACTTAGCGTTTAAGGTCTGAAACACTATAGCACCGCTATTGCGTCGCTATATGATAAGATGACTTAATTAGTTAGACTTGTTGATTTAGTTAGCTTAGTTCCCTTTACATTGTACCTTGTATGATTGGCTATATATACTCTATTGTACTTTCTATAACAATACAAGTCAATATATAATAAAAAACATGAGTTGATACCTGATGTGATTGAAAACATATAGAGTTAGCCTCCGGAACAAAGTGAGATAAAACAGTAAAAAGTTTACTCAAATAAAAGTTGAGTTGATTCCTGATGTGATTAAAAGTTTACTCAAATAAAGATTGAGTTGATTCCTGATGTGATTAAAAGTTTACTCAAATAAAAGTTGAGTTGATTCCTGATGTGATTAAAAGTTTACTCAAATAAAGATTGAGTTGATTCCTGATGTGATTAAAAGTTTACTCAAATAAAAGTTGAGTTGATTTCTGATGTGATTGAGCGTGTGCGATAGTACTTATAACAAATTAAACAAGATTTTCTCTTTTCTCAATTTTCTCTCTTACTGCTACAAAGCGTTTCATGGTATCAGAGCCTCTCCAATAGAGAGTGATCCTAATTCCAACAACTCTTCTACTATCTCTACGCCTACATCCTCAAATAATGTAATTGTTCTTCTAAATCTCCCAATTGCTACAAAGCTGATGAAGAACAACTATCTCGCATGGCAATCGCAAATAATCCCAATTCTTCACGGCTATGGTCTTTATCGATTTCTTGATTCCTTGCTGCCATCTCCCACCATCACTACCACCACAGGAGACCATTCAACCTCCCATCTCAACAATGCCTATCTCTCATGGCACAAACAAGATCAATTACTACTAGGGTGGCTTCGGTCTTCCCTTTCTGAGCAAATTCTTGCCGAGGTTGTCTCTTCCAAGAATTCAAGAGAGCTGTGGCAGATGCTTCAAGGCTCCTTCTCTGCTAACTCAACAAGTCTAACTAATTAAGTCATCTTATCACTATAGCCCGCTATTTAGAACACTAGTTTGAATTAATTTATATTCAAAATAACACTACTGTTCTAAGAATAGAGCTATTCTCGCTCACCCAAACCTACCCTAATTTGGTACAAATCCGGGTTATTTATGGAAATCAATCCTCCAAGATGGACTCTAAAACTTATTATATTAATATTTTATGAGGTGCGTGGTTGAGATCCATTCCATTGCAATTATGGTGCCAATTCAGTTTTATATATACATCTCATAAAACTATACAAGTGCACAACTACACATCAAAGCTTTAAGAGAATCATATGAATATAAGGTTGTCGGTGTCTCCAATGAGGTTTACACTTTTTGTTATCATTGATTGATGTGAATCATAATTGTCTTATTTGTGGCAACTAAAACAAACTTATACATCCACCACCTTAATATTTTGATTAGCAAATTTTAAAATGAAAAATAATTATTCTTTTACGCACACAACTTTAGACTTTTAATTAAACAAATTTCATAATTCTCATCTTAACAATTTATGTTTGCATAAAAAAAATTGAAGTAATGCAATTACAACTGTATAAACATTCAAAGTTCAACATAAACATAACAAACATTAAAAAATTGACACGACAGACAGATGACAAAATATTGCCAAGATACCAATACAAATTTCAATATCCAACTTTCCCGAAGACAAAACGTTGCTCTCTTGACAGCACGCACTATATTTCAGTACGAAGCAGATTAAGACAGCATTTTCGCAATTGTTTAATCTTGATTCTAACCCGTTATTCTCTGCCTGTGGAGAAAGTGCGCTTGCAACTTGTACCACCTAATTCACAAAATTAAGCAACCCATGATGTTACTTTAAAATTAAACCTTTGAAAGCGCACCTCTAACAGTTCACTAACGCAAACACCTAAAGTTAATTGAGGAAATTAACACAAGGACCCAATAACAGGCAAAAAAGAAAATAAAAGGAAAACAAAAACAAAAATAGACAAGCATACAACTAATTAACTAAAAGTAAAATCCTCTAACGAAATTGCCTTGTATTCACATCCCATATCGGCATATCCCCCTCTTACATAGATTATAACAACATTCTCTATATCACAACAACAGGCACTTAATTAGTCAAGCCCTATCTAAACCATCCTCGACACTGCTGCTATACCGTTCTTCTTGTTCGGGTCTAACCCGACCCGCGAGCAGCTGGCCTGTCCATGGGTCCCCCAGACCAGAATACCTCGCATGAGGTCTACTAACATGCGTCAAAGGCACTACTGGAGAAGAAACTGGAGAGGACAGTTCCCTCTCCTGCCTTGCAGCTGTTTCGGGAAAGAGCTGGAGTTCTCTGGGGGGGGAAAGTGCAGGGTAGACCGGGTCCATAATGGGACGAGCTGGTGCTTGATGTGGCAATGGAACAATGGGGAGAGACGGTATAGCTACAGGGCCTGCTGCCGGCATGGGTACAGTGATAGCAGGGTTGTGCGGCCAGTGATGCGGATCAAAACCACCCATGCGCATGGATCGCATTCTAAGCTCATTTTGTAGCTCTATGATTTCGGACTGGAGAACTCCTTTTTCATCTCTTAACTCATTGTTCTCTTGTGTCACCTATTCAAGAAACTCATAAAATATTCTCATTTTTTCTCTTTCAAAGTTGTCTTTGCTTTGACAAATGATTCCCTTCTTTTGTAATTATGATGCTTTATTACACAATGGAGTGCTAAAATTGGGTTAATTTTGGAAAATGGTATTGTACTGTTCAGGTATGGCAATAAACAAATCCAAAACGAAATCACTGCTTATTTGCAAATGAAAAAGAACACTCAGTTTAAAAAGAAGATACTTACGTAATGAGATTCTTTTACTAAAGCAGCATTTTCCTTTCTCAACGTTTCTACTTGTGATAACAGTTCGCGCAATATTCTAGTAGTATCACCCAGTATAGTTGCCTTTCCATTATTTTGTTTATCAGTCTCTGCAAAATTGAAGAAAAAAAAAAATCTCATTTGGAAGAATTTGGTTGAGGCATTTGATAGGAATAAGTGTCAGAATTGATAAAATAGATAGTTCCTCCAATACACTACTTTTGTATCTTGAATAATACAAGTGAAAACTCCACTAGAACAAAGTTTTCTAGTTTTCCTTTTTTATCCATATTTTCCAATTTTTCCTTGGAATTAACTCAATTTTTTTTTTTCAATGAAAGAATTCTAGTATATTAATCAGCCGAATGCCTACCAGACATTTGCCATGTACCAGTCAGGTTCAGTACTGCTATTTACTGGCAACCGGACTGATTAAACGAAAGCAACTCAAATTAAAAACATACCGAGCATATTATGTAGATCACAGAAAAGATCGTTTAATTGGTCGCGTTTGAGTTTCTCTCTCTCTGCTTTATGAATCTTCTTTGGTACTTTTCCATGGCCTTTCTTTCTAGGAGAAGAACTGAATGAAAAGATAAAATTAAACAACTTAAAATTTCCAAAATCAAAAGGGGTGCTTCTGTAAAGCATGCCTAAACTCAATATACATTTAATCTGATAAAAAATAAATTAAATTAACAAAAAAGTATCAGATTTAACTAGAAGAACTTCATTGATAAATTGAATCGCATATTACAGATAGAGAAGAAGAGAACAAACCCGTCAATAGATTTATCACCAATAACTTCACCACTAGTCTCTGCCGGAGATGAATCATCCGTCACCATCTCCAAATTTTCAATTTCCTAAAACAAACCAATTCAACTTCACCAGTCAGATCTGAGCGCGCCTTGAGCTAGATCGATCGCTAAATTGTTGAGGAGAATAGCAAAGAGAAATTGGGGAAAGAGAGAGAGAAAATAATAGATTAGGGTTTTAAGCAAGTAAGTATCTCTTTTCTTATATTTTCTTCAAGTTATTAGTTTGTAAAAACTAAAAAGTAATAATAAAATGGAGGATTTGTTAAGCAAGTCGTAGTCATTGCCTCGTTGGTCGTGTTTGTTTTTTTCGAGGGAGGAGAGAGGCTTGGAGGAAACAATAGAGATGGGTGGGGACCCAGAGAGAAGATGGCAAAGAGTGTGGAGGTAGCACGCTCCAGCGTGTGGCCACCACCCACCCTGCTTTTCACGCCGTTTCTCTCACCTCGTGTCTATACGTGTTTCTCCTCTACTTTTCTCGTTCCATCCTTCAAATCTTCGTTTCTTCATCCATCTGAGCCCGGTGCAACCCCGGTCTACAGATGATATTTTTATAATTATTGATAACATGAGTTAATTTTATAGTCAAAATAATTATAACAAATTAAAAATATAATAATTCAATATGCATCACATTCAATTTAACATGAGCCTGATTCAAAGCTGATCTGCAAATTCTTTATTCATATATTTTGTAACAATTAGACAATTAGGTTACAATAATATGGTAAGTTAATAGTCATGTCCTCGATATAAGTTAATGAAAATATTTGAATTTATAGATAAAATGACTTAATTTGATAATTATGATAACACTTTTAATTAATTCAAAAAAATATCGGATGTAGACTAAAATATATTTGACTTTATAGATTAGCTGTTTATAAAAAATTATGCTATTTGAGTGTTATTCGATGAATTACACAAAATTGTTGAAAATATGAATCGTAGTTATTTGAGGAACAATAAAACTTGTATCAAATTTTGTATTTTCTATTTGCGTGATATGAATATATTCATATATATCACATTTCAAAGTTGAAGTTTGATGTTAAAAATTATATTTGGTGGAATATCAAAATTATAAACATTAATTTATAAGAGTAGAACTAGGGTGTGATGTGCTCACCAAGTCCTTTGGTGAGCACACCTCCAAAAACCGCATTTTCAAAGTTCAAATAGTAGATTCGAATCTTCCAACGTGTTCTTCATATTAAAATGTGCTTGGAGACCAAATTTTACATTTTTTGGAAATTTTTTACTATTTTTTCAGAATTTTTGAAAATCAGTGTTTTTTGAATTTTTTTTTTTATTTAATGAAAAGTGATGATTTTCAAAAATTCTGAAAAAATAGTAAAAATTTTCAAAAAATGTAAAATTTGGTCTCCAAGCACATTTTAATATGAAGAACACGTTGGAAGGTTCGAATCGACTATTTGAACTTTAAAAATACGGTTTTTGAAGGTGTGCTCACCAAAGGGCTTGGTGAGCACATCACACCCTAGTTCTACTCAATTATAATTAATGGATCTTATCCTAAAAAAACATGCAAATTAGAAATAGAAAAAATACATCTATTAGGAAGGAGACTATATATAATTGTAGTTCATGTTCGATTTTATTTGCACCGGGCGCATGAAGATGGAAATATGAGAAGCCTGCTTTACCTCACCGCACGAGAATCCCATCATCCATCACACAGTGGGATTCGATCGATTCCTGATTTTCCACCAAACAGGAAAACCAACGCCACTACTACCTGCCCTAAGTACGGGATTTCTCCAGTGATTGAGAAAACTGGAGATCAATAATTTCTGGACAGATTATTCAAAAAAGAAAAAAAAATTCTGGACAGACCTCCAAATGATGGATCCAAATCTGTTGAAACCCGAGATCATCAACTAAAATTTTTGAAATTTCGAATCCATCTATTGAATTATTTCGATATGCGTACACAGAAAAACTAGCTGTTTTGAGATGTGTGCACAAAAAAAGTTGGACGGCTGGATCTCGGATTTCAGGGTTATTGTTCATGGATCTCGGATTTCAGCTGATCTGAATCCCCAAATGATACCTACTCATTCGGGAATTCACATCCTCCCCGTACCGTAAATCTTTTACAATTACTGAATCTAGACCGTTCTTTTTAACTTGGCACGAATCTCAATGCCCAATAATATTGCTCCTGTGCTAGACCGAATCTCAAAGCGGTTGAGAGTTACTCTCAAACCGTAAAGTGAAGGGAATCTACTTGTCCCTCATTCGGGGAGTTCTTTTTTTTTTGAGGAAAAGTCCTTAGGCATCATTAAATATGGGGTCTTTTAAAAATTAAAACTAAGTTCTTTTAACTAACATGTGTATAAGTTATTCTTGGCAGAAACTAGAATAACTTTAAACTAATCAAGTGTGCGTAAATAAATAGAAGAGTTAAGAGACTCACAAGAGTTGTTTACGGAGTTCAGCACTAACGCCTACGTCTCCAGAGCTCGCTACCTTCGAGATGGCGCGCATTTCTTTACCCAATGGGAAAGGAGTACAATGTGGAATCGTGAGCCCTTACAAAACTTGAGAAATCACTCGGTCCGAGCACGAAAATGGCTCACGACACTAAAGGCTAAAATATATGAAACAAACAAGATGATCACACACGGATCACTCTACTTCTTACATAAGATTTATTGTGGTTGAGTATGCTTGAGATTGTTGTATGCACAAGTAACAATAATTTTTTTTAGATCTAAAAAAAATCGAAATATTGCAGTAGGGGGCGGCTAGAGTGATAATTCAAACCTATATTTTGCTTCTATTTATAGAGAGAAACAAAATAAGGTATCTGGCATCAACCGTTGCAACGGAAGATTAAGCTTTGCAACGGTTGTCATAACTGTTGTTTCTGGAAGTTTTAGGGTCAAAACTTGATTTATTCCGTTACGACGGCCATTTGAGCGTCGCAATGAATTAAATCGATTTGGTTGTGTTTTGAGGAATTGAATTAAACCGTTACGACGCTTAATTAAACCGTTGCAACAATTAGCCTAAATTAGCACATTCTCAAGCATACTTTACTAATTTTACAGATATCTAAATGTAATCTTGAAGTGATGCTTCTAAGTCCAATGTTTGATTCTTTATGACTCATCCTTGATAATTATAGCAATTGATCATGCATTCTTGATATATATGTAGTAATTTATATCGTCATAAACCTGCACAATATCTCAAGACAAAAATATGTAAAATTCAACAAATATATATTTTGCAAATATAATCAAACAAACAAGTAGATTATTGCAAATAGATATTACTTCTACATAAAAAGTTTACATATTACATAGAATTTAATACTAGAAAAATAACTAACAATATCAAAGTAAAAAAGAAATGCTAGAACAGAGGCATTTTAGCAACTCTAAATATTTTGTGCGTTTCCTTCCATCCTGAAGAAAACCGGATTGAGGCTTTGTTCAACCTCTGTTTGCGGTAGAAAACATTGTAGAGGTGTACCTTTTCCTGTTTTTCCCGTTCTCCTTGCCCACTTCGCCATCTTGTGTGGGGTTTTTACAGCCTCTCTTTTCACGTATTGTATTAGCAGCCTATGTGGGTTCGCATCAGTGACGGAGCCACCATGTAACAGGGGTAGGCAATTGCCTACTCCTGAAATTTCAAAATTGGGTATGAAGTAGTATAAATATGTTGGCCTGCCTACTCTTGGAAATTAAATTGTCTACCCCTGTTCTTTGACAATTCAATACTGCAATCCAATCGAATAAATTAAATTGCAAATTGTGATTGATAATTGACTAAAATTGTTGAGTGTTAATGTTTTTCTTGATTTATGTTTAAATCTGATTTAGAATTTGATGAGATTGATTAAAATGATTCAAGTACATAAGTTATTTTTACCCACTGACCCGGTAACCCGGTAACTCGAAATTTTTTGCCCACCCCTGACTCAAATTCTGGCTACGCCACTGGTTCGCATGATACCAGTTGATGCATTTCATTACTGACTCCGCTGCTCTCCAAAACGGGATTTTTGTGATGTCCCGTTCCTGAATTGCCTCAGCCAATATTTTGCAATCAGTAAAAATATAGAAGATACTCTCACATCTCGCATCCAATACATACTACAAAGCCAATAGCATTGCCTCTGTTTCTGCATGAAAAGGGAAGGTCAACAACAAAGGGTAAGAGCATCTATATCCCAGCAATTCAAATGAGTTTCTAAATAACTGTTAATTTTTTTTAGAAATTAAGGTCTCTAAAATTTTTAACTCTCACATTTCTGAAATTAATTTTGGAGTTTCTATTAAGTCACGTCAGCAACAAATTAAAAAAAAGAAATAATTTGAGTCAATCATTTGATCATGATGGAGTTTATAAACAGTTTCTTAATAAGAAACTTTACTGCATAGTTTCTAAATAAGAAACTCTCCCACATCCCTGAAACTAGATTAAAAACTCTAATAGTACCAGAGATGTAGATACTCTAAGGTACCGATCGATACCTGAAGTGGCCTGTTCCTAAATTATTTGCATGTTCAGAAAATAATATAATTCACATCTAATAATTTTATTTTGACACATAAATTTTATAACTTTATTATTAGAAAATTAAAAAGTAGAGACATGATATAGACAAAAAAAAAATGAAGACATTTGAATCCTCCTTGTTATGATATGGCTTCCTTCTTCTTTTTTATTAATTTTTTGATGTGGGTAAACAATTCGTGTAATTAGGAGCCTATAAGGCTCAATAAAAAAAATAAAATGTATTAGATTAGTATGAAAGGTTCGTCAATTTTTTATGCCTAACCGGGTATTTTTTTTTTTCCGTTTTTGTAGTCATTTTTTCATGAATCTAAATTCCTAGACACTGACAATATCAGAATAAATTGAAAAACTTGATCATCAAATTGCATATTTCGGTGCTTGGAAAAAAAAAGAGCGGTTTATCAAATTATACCTTCAATAAATCTTAGGCATCGAAATAAAAATTAAATTAAATTACGAGTAACTGTAACAGACACAACTTAGTGTCAGAAAATAATATTTGTTTTGCACAAATGAAAGCAGATACAGTTAATTTAAATAAATAATGCCACGATGGAGTTGAATTATAGACTCTAGTCTATCGGGAGAAATCATCTTAGAGGACTCATAAATATAATAATAAAATTTTCAAATGATACTTAAATGTTTTTTTTTTCCCAATACTTCTCAGAGCAAGCTGGCAAAATAACTGTGAGTTAACCATTCATATGAATAATTTTCGTATTAGACCGAATAATCGAGAATGTTGAGAATAATATCAAAGATATAAAAAAAAAGTGTATTTATTTCGTTGTTATATAAAAACAATTTTGGTCAATTATTTGTATAAAGAACAAACTATTTGAGAAGATTACGCGTATAGTATACAAAGAGATCTTTAGACTTCGCCAAATATTTTTGTAAATTCTGAATTATTATATTTTATTTGATAGCTAATGTCCAAGAAATCGAGCAATTATGTCGAAAAATGAAAAGTTGCATCAATATTAATTTCTGAATTACAAAGCGGCATCGTATATTTCTGATTATATGACATTAAAAAAAACAATCGAACAGTATGAAAGACCTTCCATAATGTTAAACTTTTCCAGACCTTATGAAATAATTAATGGCCCTATTTTGTGAAGAAAATTAGAAATTTATAAGACGCCACAAGTCGTTTCCAACACTGACTCCTGGTATTTAATTAATTTGTTATCATTGAATAAACCAAAGTATCGAGGTTGACTATCCACGAAGTCCCAGTCTTTATATTTTGCATTTGAGACCATTTATGCACATGCAGTAAATTGATATATTATTTGGATATGAAATTTGATCAAAAAACAAATTAAATTTGTAAAAATAATAGTAGAACGAATTTATCCGGAATTGTGTCCATAAGACATTTTTTCGTACTTACATATAGAAATATTTTAAGTGAGATAACTTGAAGTTATGCCATTCACTTTAGGAACAAAATTGGAGAAGTTTGTTTGAAAATGGATAGGGACGGCAAAAAAACAGAAATCTCGGCTGGAGAGTAAAGGAGAATAGATGCAATGTCTGTGTTTGGTTGTAACTTAAGTAGAGGAATAAGAAGTTTATTCTTCACTTAAATTGTTAAATAAAAATAACTTACGCTGACTTAATTAGACAATGCTAAGTGTACTATAAAAACAGTAAATATATAATTTGTTGCGACCCAAACTTCTTGAAAAGTCTCTTTGATGTTTAGGATTCGTATAGATAAATGATAAATTTAGCAAGGATTTACCTTTAAAAAAACTTAACAAATTTTGGATTTGAGTTTATACGAAGTAAAAATAAAATCTCTTTTCAGAAGTACATTAATAATTTATCAGAGCAACAATAATTAATAAACTACAAGAATTTTAAGGCTAAATTTCTTCATTTCATTTTATACCACCAAAATTGGAACATGTACCCAAAAGACACGACAAGAAAAATCTTGAACATAACACCCGTTGTAACCTAAAAATAGAAAAACGCCCCACCAATACCCGACTTAAATCAAGCGCAAAATATAGCTGAATACCAATTATTTGGTATCAACTTGGCATTAATATTTATAGCGATAATATATATTTTATTTCCTAACTTATAGTGCAAACAAAAATGGGCCTACACTATTAATTCAAGTAGAATTTCCTAACCCTAAACCCTAAACCAATATTTTTTTTTTTGAGGTACTAACCAAACCAATAAATGAGATAATATTAAAGCACATCAGATAGAGAATTTTCAAGCATTACAAACTATAGACTATGAAACTAGAAGCAAAATGTAATCTATATATTCAATTATCGGATTTCAATTAGATGGAAAGTTAACATTTCCTGAGAAAGACACAAAACAGAATTAGATCTTACATTTTCAGCTGTCAAGAAACCAGGGAAAGAGATCCACTATCCATGGCAAAATTCCGCAACTTATCTCACATTGATATTTCTATGACTGAACAAAATCAGATTCAGAAGGCTTCTCTTCAAAATTAAGCCGAGCTTGCGTTTTCCGCTTGGTAGGAGCTGTTAAGAGAAAAAGGAAAAATTAATATGACATATAAAGCAGTAATCTTTCAAGTAACACTTAAAGTTTGAAAATAGTTACATGGGTATGTTTGGTCTGTTAAGAATAGTTATATTCCCAGAATAGCATGACTGTTTTGTTTCGCTTGCAATCTGACCGTTCAATCGAAATTTGAAAACAGTGCTGGATTAGAAAGCTATTCTGCTAATCCAGCCTTTATTTGCAATAGAGAACCGAGGTCTCTTCAAATTAGAACTATTCCAAGTTACCCCATGTGCACTATCCCAATTGCACTAGGTTAGCATTCTTCTCATACTATTTTAATACACTGTTGCTTTGAACATTCAAAGGTATAATATAAGCTAAACACTTCAGAATTATCCATGATTCAGAGAGTAGCAATTTTTCCAACTTGCCGCTTTTTAAACTTTTCCAAAATGCTTATCTGTTACTACTACATT